>JAHHFK020002122.1:400000-401411 GCA_024533555.2 Aedes koreicus
TATATATATATATATATATATATATATATATATATATATATATATATATATATATATATATAAATATATATGTATATAAATAAATATATAAATATATATTATATAAAATATATATATATATATATATATATATATATATATATATATATATATATATATATATATATATTGTTGTTGCGGAATTAAGTAGCCTTCGACCAATGCGGCCGAACCCCTTCACGGCGGGAGCAATAACACCAACACACGCAAAGTATCGGTGCGATCGTTCGGCTCGCCGCATATAGTAAAGTAGAAAATCTAGCGAAAGGTTTAGTTTAATAAAGACCTTCAGCCGTGTCAGTGCGTTTTTTTTTGCAACCGTAGTGTTTTGTTTCTGGATCCTGCTTTTCGTCCATTCCAAATTTTTGGACTCAACAGATTGGTGCCGTGACCAGGATCTTGATCGCCTACGTCTGCGATCACGAATCGTTTCTCCCGGACGATCCAACGCGCCACATCACGGTTGGTAAAAGCCAAATCGCCATATTGCAGTAGAAACAATTTTGTATTGTGTGGCATTGTACGACTCTAGCCATTGAAATTGGCTTCCAAAAGAACACGCGGAGGTTGCGTCCATCTTGCTGAAGGTGCCGGCCAATTTATACAAGGCATAGCCCGCAAGGCATTTCCTTTAGAAGGTTAGTACCTGTCCAAATTTGACCGGACCCCCGCTGGTGCCTTTTAGATCTGGTTTTTTTCTTTCCTGTGCACGACGATCATTTCCTACCGTCAACGGCTGCCGGTGGTTGCTGTACGGCGGTGCCTACTACCATTCTCTGACGGTCTTCGGCACGATCAACGGTTTGCTGAGCGACGTCATCCAAGTTTCATCCGCTAGAAATCGCTGGCACGGTTCCGGGCTGCTCTTGCGGCAGATACCAAGTAGTACATCCTCTCTACAACGGTGACGGAGGCCATCCGAGGGTCGGTGGCTGTGGCTTTCATTTGTTTGTTCCTGTTGGCTGAATTATAAATACAAGGCACATTTTTCGCCTTGGCAAGGTACGTACCTCTCCAAGCGGCTTTAATTCCAATCCCAGGGCTACTGGTCTTAATTTTTCCCAGGCAACGGTCACATCCATCCAGCGCACCATTGTTGGCGTACGCGTGTGCTTTCCAAAATGGCGGACGAACAGGAAAAGCGTCAGCTGGTGCTTCGACGCACCGCACTGTTGGCTTCGCTGGGCCGAGCGAACCAATTCCTGGAGGCGTACCAGGACGAAAGGGACAGGCTCGAGGTGGCACTGCGGATCGAGAACTTAGACACGATCCGGCAAGAGCTCGAGGAAATACAAACGGCTCTGGAATGCGTTGAGGAAACCAGTGCAGGTATGAGTTTAAATAACCAAATCCGGTCGGGCTTCGAAAGCCA
>JAHHFK020002123.1:0-29429 GCA_024533555.2 Aedes koreicus
TTTCTCATCTCTTCAACTCTTTCTTATGTGCAAGGACGCTTGCATGTGTCGGTCCCATGAGACAGAAATTTACATGACATTTTGGTAGTGTGTAGATGTATTGCTAGGGATAAGCATATTCAAATTTCAACATTTAATTTTCTGCGTAATCTAATGCACATAAAGGGAATGCTGGATTTGGCAGAAAATAATGGGATATTTCATGTAAATTTAAGCCACATAACGCCAGAATCTAGGCTGTTGAATGAAGGATTGCAAATATTTTTGTATGGCGCATTAGAGATTGCAAACAATTTCGTTGTTTACGCCTCACTTGGGTTGGAATTAAACGTGGGGAAATTTTACGTGCTTGTTAATATTAATTATTTTATTCTGTGTATGCCATATATAGCATTCCCTTTTTGTGGATTAGATAACGCAGAAAATTAAATGTGTCTTTCAAACTGTGTATTGTTGAGATTTCTTCATATAGTGTGCTTAATTACGCAGATAAAAATAAACATGTAAATTCTGCCAACAATAATGCTCATAAAGGGAACGCAGAAAGGGAAGTAAAAATATATTAGAAACTAATATTACATGACTACTTGATTTCACAGTAATTTTACTGGTTGTAGCTAAATTTCATACCATCGTGTAATTTTATACATACTCTTGCAAAAAAGTTGAACAAGTTAATTTCCTTCAATCCAATGAATAAATAGAAATAAAGGGAGGTTCTGGATCAGCACAGGAAAAAGATATAAATGCATTTGAAAACAAAGCTTTACATCTTTTAGCTAATGGTAATATCGATTTGTATGTGTAACATAATTGAGCTATTGAAAAGCGTATGTTTGCAAATCCTCTTATACTGGTGAAGAACCACCCTTTATTTTTATTTATTATCATCTTAGTGAAGCATGTTTAGTCCCTGCTAGTCATGTACTGCAATAGACGAATTTCACGCCAACTCATCCAGTGTCTGGCAGCATCCTCTCAGAATCCAATGAAACTTTGTGGGTTTGTAGACTATGTCTTCTCAAGTGACTAGTATGCAACTTTTTTTTCAAAATTTATGTAGACTACCATTTGAAAAGGACTTAAGTTTTCTGATCGATTTTTTCTAAATCGACATAACTCAAAAAGGACAAGACCTGCAAAAAAGTGATATATCGATGACTTTTAGAAAATCGTCTGAACTTTTTTGAAAAAAATGTAAAAATTGTAAAATGATAAATAAAGGGTGTCCACAGTTAAATTGCATCACTTTAAACACGTCCTCAAAAACAAGTCTCTGAACCGATTGTCATGAAATATTCAGGGAATAAAATACAATGTATAATCTTGGTTTTCGTATTTTTATTTCACTGTATTTCTTTACCAAATCCAAAAGCCCGAACTTTCTTCTTAATACCACGCATAAGATTTTGTACAAGGCTTGAACCGACATTTTTTCGGCTTTCTACTATGACTTCAACATTTCCTGTTCTGTAGTGACAACTTTAGGATGCTTACGAAGTTCGTGCTTCATTAGAGCCCAATATTTTTGATTGGCCGCAACTCTGGAGAGTTTAGGGGATTAAGATCCTTCGGCACGAAATTGACACCATTCGTCTTGTACTACTCCAGGACATTCTTGGAGTAGTGACAAGAGGCTAGATCCGGCCAAAACATGGTAGGAACGTTGTGTGTTTTGAGAAACGGAAGCAGACCACTTAGCTGTCACGAAAGGCTTGCTCCGTTTACCACACAAACAAATCCCCTGCCAAATCATGAATTTCTTGAGGAACTTTGACACTTGCTGTTTCCTAAGAGACTCTGGAACATCAAACTTGTCTTTCGAAGTCACATACTGGTTGTCGGGAATTTGTTTAAAGTCCGCTTTTACGTGTGTTTCATCGTCCATGATGCAGCAGTGTGGTTTCGTCAACATTTGTATGTACAGCTTACGCGCACGTGTTTTAGCTGTCCTATTCTGTTTTTCATTGCGGTTTGGAGCTTTCTGAACTTTGAATGAACCGAGCCCGGCTCGTTTCTTGGCTTTCTGCACGAAACTTTTGGTCAAGCGCAGCTTTTTTGCGACATCCCAAACGGAACAGTTAGGTGTGCGTTTAAAGGCAGCAACCACTCGCTTGTGATCCTCCACACAGTACGGAACACTTTTTCTACCACTCCCTTTCTTCCGATCGACAGTTAAACGTTCCCCGAAACGTTTTATGACACGAGACACTGTAGACTGGTGAATTTTCAACTTTTCCGATGGCTCGGAGCGAAAGAAGTGGGTTGTCGAGGTGCGTGTGCAAAATGTTCTCGCGCACTTGCTGTTCCTTCGACTCCATTTTCGAAAGTACGACACATTTTGCAATGAAACTAATGAAGTGTAAACGATACACGCTGAGGTCATTTCACCCAAAATTTCGTTGAAATCAACCCGACGGGCTAAATGTTAAAGCTTATTGAAAGTGATGCAATTTAACTGTGGACACCCTTTAGCGGCAATATGATTGTCTAAAAGGGCTTATTTCTTAGTAATTAAACTTATCTTGTTAATCACCAAAAACTCTTAACACCATTTAATGATTAACTCAGACATTTTTTATTATTTCCTACCTTAAATAACCGTTACGTACAGGCAAGTACTGGGTAAACATAATGTATTTCTGTATGTTCTGAAATCTGGAATGGTAAGAGAGATCATGTACAGAAGCTTTGATTAATGATGTCTTTGAAAGAAGCATACACGATTTTTAAAGAAGAATGCAAATACCTTAAAATTGGATTAACTTCATATACTCAGCTCAGACCTAAACATTGCATACATCTGGATAACACAGGAACACATAATGTATGTGTTTGCACTATTCATAAAAATGTTAAATTGATGATTAATAGTGTCGAATTTGATCCACAAAAACAAATAATTTACAAAATTCTTTGCAGTATCCCAATCAGAACTACAGATTGTTATTTCCGTGCGTGTGAAAAATGTATTTCTACAGAAGGCATCGAGAGAGAACTTTCATCAGAATTAGAATAGGATGGCAAAGAAGATATTGTTTTTCAGCAGTGGCTTTTAACTGCTCGATGTAACTTGGAAACAATTATAAAGCCTGTAGACGAGTTTGCTCCGTATTTTGTTGAAAAATTTGGTAGGCTTATAACTCATGATTTCATTTATAAGAAACAATCTTCTTTTATGCGAAACAAAAAAGATTCCCTAAAAGAGGAGGGAATAATTGTATTTTTTTATTTTTCAGAAAATTATTCTTTTATCATTCAATATACAGCTCAGGGTTACCATTGGAATAATGCTCAAGCAACTATACACTCTTTTGAAGTATATTACAAGAAGGACAATAAATTGGAAAACCAAAGATTTATCATAATATCTGAAGTATGACTCAGTAGCAGTTCAGTAATTTCTATCAAAATTGCTATGTTTCATTAAACAAAATTCAATAAATTGCTCAAAAACTATTTTCATGTCAGATAGAGCAGCAGCCCACTCTAACAACAAAAAGAACTATGCCAGCTTGTACAATTCCAAGTCCAAGTATGGATTGGAAGCAGAATGGCACTTCTTTGCAATATCTCATGGGAAAGGTCCATGTGATGCTATTGATGGTACTCTCAAGCGAATGGCTAAGAGAGCAAGCCTTGCTCAAGATTATGATAACACAATCAAAACTCCTCGAGAGCTATATGACTGGGCAGTTGAACAGACAAACAAAAGTATTACAAAACTGAATTTCTGCTTCATATTAGCTGAACAATATGCAAAAATGTAAGAAGAACTTGAGGAGTTACATAGCCACGCAAATAAAATACTTGGTGCACAGGAGTTTCATTGCTTTGTACCTATGCCAGAAAATCAAATTTCAGCTAACATATTTTCTTAATCAAAGGATAAGCTTCTTTCAAAGCGTGTACAAACCCGAATCACCCCAACCAATCCCTGGTTGCTTCCGTCATGTGCCATCCACCGACGTACGCCTTCCGTTTAGGCATTTTTCCCATGACGAAGTGTTGAGAGCTCTAATAAAAATAGATGGATCGAAAGGAGCTGGAGTAGATGGTATACCTCCTGCTCTACTGAAAAACTGCACTGATTCGTTAGTCTCACCATTGACGATACTTTTCAATCGCTCGTTGGATGACAAAACATTCTTCAGTGCTTGGAAAATTGCAAAAATGATTCCTATGCACAAATCAGGCACCCTTCGCAACGTCGAAAACTATCGCGGAATATCGATTCTTTGTTGTATTGGTAAGCTGTTCGAATCTTTGATCCACGAGATCTTACTGGCAGCAGCAAATCCGATATTATCGGATTACCAACATGAATTTGTTCCACATCGCTCGTCAACGACGAACTTACTATGCTATACAAACGTGTTGTTTCGAGAGATTGAATGCCGGAATCAAATGGACTCGGTATACATCGATTTTTCAAAAGCGTTCGATACCGTTCTGCATATATTTGCAGTGAAAAAAATAAGGCACATGGGTTTCCCTGATTGGATATCCGACTGGTTAAAGTCATACTTGACCGGTAGGAAAGCTTTTGTACAGGTGAACTCTGCACATTCCATAACATTCGACGTTCCATCTGGAGTTCCACAGGGTAGTGTGTTAGGACCATTGATCTTCGTCCTTTTCATCACCGACTTGTGCGAATTAATATCATCTGGGAAGCTGCTCTTTGCCGACGACCTCAAAATCTTCCGTGTCATCAAGTCGATTTTGGACTGTATTGCCTTGCAAGCAGACATCAATATCCTTTCGCGATGGTGCAGTGAGAACGGAATGAACGTGAACATTAATAAACGCAAGGTGATCACATTTAGCCGCAGTTATACGCCGATCAATCACCAGTACACCATCGGTGCTAATGCGCTAGTCCGTGTACAGTCTATGCGTGATTTGGGAGTTATCATAGATTGCAAGCTTCGTTTTAATGAACACATCGCAACTATAACTGCCAAAGCTTTTTCGATTCTGGGATTCATCCGTCGCAATGCATCTCAGTTTACCGACGTGTATACGCTTAAAGCTCTGTTCTGTGCTTTGGTACGCAGTATTCTAGAATACGCTGCTCCCATCTGGGCCCCATACCACACGTCTCAGGTGATTCGAATTGAGCGTGTGCAGAAATCCTTCATTCGGTTTGCTCTGCGACATTTACCATGGAACGATCCTGTCTTCCTTCCTGACTATCCGAAAAGATGTCAACTAATCGATTTGGAGCTGCTCTCAGCAGGACGACTAAAGTTACAACGGCTGGTGGTCTTTGACGTTATCAAAAATAACATCGATTGCTCGAACCTTCTCGTAGAAATACCTTTGAACGTTCCTCAGCGTCAGCTGCGGCATTCGGCACTCATCGCTGTTCCCGGACATAGAACGTGCTATGGCTTCAACAATCCCCTCAGTTCCTGCCTTAGAGCATTTAATGATATTTGTGACCTTTTTGATTTTAATGTCTCGAAAAATAGTTTTAAAATTAGGATTAAAAACGTAGCTTAAGTACACCTATGTTAAACCAGTCTGTACGAATCTATCGAAGACCATGAACAATAAACAATAAACAATAATCAAAAAAAAAATACTTTGTATGAGAAAGATATATAAATTAAATATATGAAGCTATTTTAATTACTAATACGTGAAAATGTACTCATAAAAACTTAATAAAATAAAACCCTTAACAAGCAAAAACCTATGAGGTTTCATTGTCATAAACAGTATTTCGAAAATTCATATAACGTCATATTTGAATCGTCTTTAAATGGATATGCATCAAGTCTTATCAAATTAGAATTGATTTTTTTTATAAGACTTGATGCATATCCATTTCAAGACGATCCAAATATGGCGTCCGTTAGACGTACTGTAACAAATCTTGACCTTCCTTCCGCCCCCCAAAAGATATACGACGCCATATTTGAATCGCCCCAAATATAAGAATATCCGAACAAGCAGTGATTAATTACTTTTACTTAAACGTACATTTTTGGTTCTTTTTTACTGTACTTGCCATACAGCCATACTAATGCAAAAATGGTACCTGGCATCGAAAGCTCTTAACTAATAACTGTGGAAGTGCATTCAGAACACTAAGTTAAAACCAGTAAGCTAATTGCGGAGCTATAAGCTTGAAACGCTAAAAAAGAAGAAGAACTGCAGTGACAAATGATGGCAAACGAAAAACTATTTACAGTTCAACGTTGTTTTGTGTTCCATTTATGTGCATGGCCATTCGCTCAAATTTACGCTAGATATTTCATTACACAATATAGTTTTGTATGATATTTTGGAATACGCTATTGCAAATGTTCATATTTTTTTTCTGTGTATTAACATCTGGCAAATAAGCAATTTTTTGGGTTTTATAGGAAGAACTAACCTCCTGGTGTCCTTAGCAAACTAATTTAGTAAGTCGATAACCATTTTTAATTAATTCAGGCTATCGGAATTGCACCAGCTGGAACTTTAAAAGACCTGGATAAACCAAAAAAGTGAATTCATGATATACTAATTTAGATAAATTTGCAGTAGAGTCTTAAAAACTTTACCTTTGGGTCACGGGGGGGTTTTCGGGCCGGAAAAACCAAGAACAGGGTAAATTTACAAAAATACTTTTTTGGTTTAACAATTTTTTTTTCAAAACCCCTTTAAGTGTCATTGAAATACATTTGCATTTGTAATCTGTACGTGCGTTAGTTTTTTTTTTTATATTTTTTTTTAGAAAATCATTTTCCAGGAAATAAATTGTATTATTTCCTGGGACCCCGTAGCGTAGACGGTTTTCCAATCCGTAGGTCAAGTGATTAATTCCCGATGCATTTGAAAGTGTTCTCGGGTCGGAAACTAATTCGAAATGACCTGGAGAATAAGCGCATGAATTTGATTGCCAAATACTGAACTTTTTACATTGAAATGGAAAAGAAAGTCCTGAATTAAGAACTGTGGATGTGCTACAAAGAACTGCTGCAGGTAAAACCTCTCAGGTCATATAAAGTCAAGTAGAAGAAATGATACTACTGCACAACATCTTTTTTCTTAATCGTGTTTGTTTAAGGGTTGAGTAATACTAAAATCTTCATTGACCTACATTTGCATTTGCAACTTAAAAATTTACCCTCATAGTATCCGGGTCACCTACTTAGTAATCCTTTCAACGTCGTCCACATTATGTTTTGCGATGAAAATACGTGGAATGGGATTATCGGAGCCATTATGCAAATGATGTTGGCTCTGCAGCAAACATGGCGTGACGATCAAGCAAGTTGTTGAACGAGGCAGCAGGTAATTGGTCTCAGGAGATGTTCAGCCTCTGGGAAACTGCTCTTCTGTGTAGGGCAGATCTGCCACCGGGATTACTCAAGTCGCCTGCGCGGAGATGAGAAACTAAATAGCTCACCATGGTTCGGTTTCGGTAGGAATTCCACTGGCGGGGTACTCTGGGTCGGCGTAGGGTATATTCACCGTCGGGGATTACCCCAGTCCATTGTGTCGAGGGTGGGAGCTAAATGGCTTAGGAAACGAGTCAAAGCCCGTGAAAATGCTGACAGCAACTACAAGTTACCAGAACTTGTAAGGTAATGTCAGATGGAACGTAATGTTGGATAGCTTCCAATCAAACAAACTCTCTCAAACTGAAATGGTCGTCCTGAAAAGGACGGATTTTCATTCTTTTGAAGAGGCTGGTTATTTTATCCGTTGCACGTTGCACCTTACCAAAGATGGCTACCAACAGTATCACACACACAAGGCACCTTATTTCGGCCACCGGCTAGCTACAAATACAACACTGGCTTGGGCAACCGATTGCATAACTAATGGGTGCATTGCGACGGTTGCCTAGCCAACGGTTTGCTAGCAACAGCCTTCTGAGCCATCAGCTACCTGACCAATGAATGGTCGCAAATGCACCCTCCAGGGTACTTGACACCGTCCGTAGCCCAATCCAACATTGGCGCCTTGCCACTCCGCACTGCCGAATCATGCTAGTGTACCCTCCAGGGTACACGCCATCGTCAGATGCCAATCCTCTACGGACCCGCATAGATTCCGTACTGCTGAACGAATGAGAAAATTTGCGAAATTTTACTCTTTTTATATCGTTCACTGCTGCAGATAAGACCTTCCTTGCTCGCATTTTAAATCTGTGATAGGAAAGTAATGCGCATTTAGTTAATTTTGCTTGGAATACAAAATTATGGGAAATCATCGTTAATTTTCGTTATTTTCAATAGTTTAAAATTGTTAACAGATAATTTTTTTTCAAATAAAAAAGATACGTTGGAAAATTTGCAATCGATTGATGTAAACATCTTGAAAATCTATCGAGTATTTATTAAGTTATAAGCGTTTAATTTGTAACAATATTTTGTGACGGTCGCTATTTTTTCATTTTCATTTGACACACTACCTTTGCCGTAAGACGTAGTCTGCCTTAAGAATATCGTTGTTTAAGATGAAAATTAATCTGACAAACTTTTAATGACTTTTAATGACCTCTGTATTAAGCAAGTTAAATAGTAAAACTTTCCGGCACATGCCACATTATTGTTTGCCAACCACTGTAGAACCGACTAGTCGTGCGGAAGCCAAATTCAACCAAAAGAGAGGAAGAACCTTATGCTTTCTGTACAGTGGCAGCTATCTGTTCTTCAAACATACTTCTTCGTACACCTTGGCGTTAATTGAACCCTTCGTGAAAAAAAACGACGGCCACACACCACAGGTACAAATAACTTGCCAGGGCTGCTCCTTCAGTTCAAACTTTTCCATCGCCACCATAGTGTCAGCGTCGTCCAAGTCCTGGTCCACCGTTTTCGTATAATACTGCGGTCCGGGCAGCGCTCGCGAATCTTCCTTGACGTAGGTTTCGTCGTCGATCAGGATGCATCCTTCTTTGTTCTCGCGCTCTTGTTTTGGCCCGAGCTTGCTGCTCCAGGGACTTTTTCAACACCATCTGTTTCTTGTATGTTTTCAGGGAGCTCCGAGCTTTGATCCGTTGAATCATCCCGATGCTGCTGTTAAATTGATTGGCCAAATCCTGCGTCAACGCCGATGGAGTTTTCTTCATGTACTCAACCACTTTCAAGTCCCAGCCGGGCTGACTGGGACCCGTTTTCCTGCTGGATCGGTGCAAATCTTCCGCGGAAAGGGTCTCACCAAACTTTTCGGTTACATTTTTGACTCTGGTGTGGTTCACTTTCACCCGTTTTGCAATTTGGTGGTACGTGACACCCTTTTCCGAGCACCAAATGTGCAGAATTTTCTTTCGCGTGATCAGATCAATTCAACTCATCTTTGAAACGACCCGCTGTACTGAAGGCAATCGATTGCACAACGGTTATTGAGATGCAAACAAACATGTCACCAAACAAAACACACTAAAAAAAATTAAGCCATTTTAAAATAATTACTGTTTGAATGTCGCTGACTACTTTGCGATACACTCTTTAAAATAACTTTACAAACGGAAATCATACAAACGTGATTTACGTCAATTTATTTGATTACATTTACTTTTAGGAACATTCGGTTTTTGAGCATCGTTAGGTACGTTGGTCATTACATTGGATACTACACCACATTTTGGACATGGCTAATATGCACCTATTTTGATGCGATATTAATTTGTATGTTTTGTTGACCGTTCATCGTAGCCAACATTTTTACTGCAACAGCTTAGTTATTACAGTTCTTAAAGGTTCATTCTACTTAGTGTAAATTTCCTGCCTTCCATAATCTTCAAATGAAATTATTGGATTCAGCCCTAACAAATTTATAACCACGAGGTGCTTGTTTACAACTGCGGGTACTAGGGATGCCGAGCTCAGATCATTTCAATGGTCAATAAATCAATTGAACCAACATGTTGACTGCTTGAAAATTCCTTTCATTTCCAATGCCTGTATCAATCTCCGTGTACTTTAATCACACACTTAGAAATTATGAATTTTACACGAGACGTAATTCAGGTTTGTAAAAAGTCGAGGAACGTAAAGAACGATTTCGGTTTAAATTTATGTCCCTTGAAACTGACACATACGCAATTCAACAAAAGATGTGTTTGATTGAATTTATTGTCTCATCTCTTTCAACTCATTCTTATAGGCAAAAGGACGCTTGCATGTGTCGGTCTCAGGAGACAGAAATTTACATGACATTTTGGTAGTGTGCAGAATTGATTTGCATCCTAGAAGAAATCACCTCGTTAATCTTGCTGCATCGCATCTTGATACAAACTTGCTTAATACCGTGCATGTTTAAAAAGGATAAACAAATTTACTGTCGGTTCATCTCAATCATAGCAATCGTTGCAAAAACATGCTTTGGCTTCAGAAAAAGAAAAACCACTCGAAATAGTGCAATGCAAAGCAGTGCTGTCTGAGCCACCATAGTGGTATCGATGAAAGCTGGCCGACATGGTGCTGCAGCTTGGAGGGTATTACGGCACACCAGCATTGACACTGAACTCGACCCCAGGAAATGATGTCATTGTCTACGAACGATGTGGTGTGAGGGGCCAAACTGGGAGAGAAACTGCGATCTTGTAAATCCGCTGGGTGTTCATTGTTTCTTTTATGTTTTCTTTCTTCTCCAGGTGACTTTTAGCATAGTAGGAAATGATCAATTAGACTTCTTGAGGCAAATATTTTATTGGGATAGGCGGAGAATGGAGAGATAGACCGGTTTCGTTGATGTGGTTAACCTTTGGTATTTTTTACGCCAAGAATTTTGCACACAACGATATTTTTAGAATAGTATAACATTTAAGTCCAGAGTAATGGCAGTTAAAATGTGAAACGTGAATGTCCACTTTATACCCTGAAGATAAGTTTTACATTCATTTTGTTCGAATGAAGGCTGATAGGGAAGCCAGTTTGACCTATGTGTGTGTTGTTAAACACGGTATTGCATGTGTCAAGCCTATCACAAATCAACATAATCAAGTTTGATCTATAACCAACATGAACATAAAATTAAATTGGTGTTTGCATGTTTAAGGGTTGTCTTTAATTATCCAATGCCGACATTTAACCATTCACTTCAACCACCAATGGACATGTGTGTAATACAAAGACGATTGCCGATCGATTCCTGTTACGCCTACACCCTTAGAAGCTGTGTCCAATTTGCAATGCTCGTATTAAGACCGTGCATATCAATTCACCCAAATAAGGTGGTCTATAATGCAAGAAAGCGGCAATGCAGTATTGCACATGACGATAGGATAGACCAGCAGAATTTTAGAATCATTAAATTATCAAAACATTATTATTACTGTTGCGGTAGAACAACCCATGCTCAAATCGACTAAGGTAAATTCACCCTTAGTGCAGGTAATGTCAATAGACGAGGTATGGGTTTTCATGTGATTTTATAAACAATATATTCTTAGCACTAGAAAATATGTTATACTAGTGCTAGAAATATGCGTTTGATGAACTTTACTTTAAAGATTTGATAAAAAAAAATGAAAACAATTAAAACACAAATATGTTTTGCTCATTTGTACCTATAGTTGTGAGTTTCACGTTACACAAATCAATGGATTGCATTACATCAGAAATTGAAGTTGAATTTTACCTCCATTTAGAGAAATCTGTACCCACTATTTTTTTATATAAGTACTGTTTTGTTAATGGTTGCCTGATTTTGAAGTAAAAATTTAGACTAAAATCTATCACAGAACGTCATACATTAGACGTCATTATTCATTTTCCTTGATTCATTTTAAGAGAAACCTTTTTCCCACAAAAATTTCAATTCAAACCCACATCAATAGTTTTTTGAAAATTTCCCTGATTGATAATAAATGACTTCTGGCAATATTGGACTTGTCGTACATTTTTTAAACATCAAATCAGAGATCAAAAATATCTAGATGTTCAAAATTAAATTTCGTTTGCAGAAATCTTCAAAACTATTTTCATAAAAATGTATGCCGGTCTTACCACATTGGGAAACGGTCTTACCCGCACTGATTGAAAAACTTCAATATTTACCATGTTTGTTTTACGTATGTTGTTTGACCGAAAACACATATTTTGACACTTCTAACGCACAAATTGTATAAAATAATACTCAATCAAAGATTATGCGAGCGGTACATGTCATTTGGAGTATTACATTGATTTTAAAAAATCGCAATGCTTAAGGTGGCGGGGTTACCCCTTCCTCCCCTAGTACATATAATACAAACATCTTTGTTTTTAAAATTATTCTCGATCGCAGCAAGCCGAGCTTTTGAATTGAAGAGTTTTTCTTTTGCTCCGTCAATTTCACGAAAACAAAAATGTTGTTCAGTATTCGATACAAGAAGTGTGTAACGTTTGTTTCGGTTATGTGGCGGTACGCCACCAGACTACCGTTCGAGAAACTGTGATGGAACGGAACAGCATCGAAAACCAAATCAATCGAGACGCTAGTGTTCCACCTGAGGGGACAGAACATGGTGGCGTCTACCTGGAACCTAAAGATATTTGATGAAAGGCGATTTTTGGCAACCTCGAAAAGATTACATGTCAGAGACTGTTCACAATCTAGGTGAGTTCTTTCCGTTATGTCATCCTGTTGATCAAATAAAATATGTTGCTTCTAAAGAAATAGCTTGGCTTTTAATTCTGGTCATGTCCTGAGCGTTGTCGCAGGCTGTAATCGCTCAATGATGTATTGTAATGCAGTTAAGTTCAGAAGTGATAGTAATTTAGTAATTCCGAATAATGGCGCGATAACCATAAGACATATGGGGCTAGGACTATAGCTAATCCACAACCTAAAGTCGTTTAAAGAAAAATGGAGCATCACTTAACCTTCTTAGACTATATGCTCTAAACGACCATTTTTAAATAAATTTTTGTTCTGTACACCAAACAGGGCATTCTGTTTAATCATTCTCTCTGACTATTCATTTTGCTTTTCTTTTCAATCCTACTGAAGGCTGCATCATTTTAAGGTAGATACTAAATCCTTCCTATCTCCAATGGACGTAGTCACGTGAGCGATCGAGCAGTGTCTACATGGAGATTATTGCGTGAAGAAACGTATCAGTAACTTCCGTAAGGTTCCGTTTCGTGGTGACATGCAATGTCTTCAACGAATTACTCAAAATCGTAGCTCCAGCCGCTTGTCTTTGTATTTAACTGTTAAGATTGCCTCGGTTGGCTATTTTTAGACTGCTCCTCACTGTCATCACGACCTTAGCAACGCTGGTTGATGGCTCACTTTCCCTTTGGATAACTAAGGCGAAACAAACATCTGCTCGCAGCTTTTTAACCCTTATGTGTTCGACAAAAAACACCTTTAAGTGATCGACAGGGTATCCGGGTACCTACCAAAATCAAATGATTATAACTCTGGCTATTATTGACCGATTTTTATTCGTTTTGCACCGTGAAATTCAAAAACTCATTCGCTTTAAGAACATTATCAGCAATGAGCATTTGAATTCATCTGGTTCCCGTAAATCCAGGTTTCCGGGTAGTGGTCCGGTACGGAGACACTATTTAGAAACATCTATTGAATTTCTGGGAATGGATGTCAAAATCTTTGGAATAATTCCTAGAAACTATGTATATTCCATTGTGAGCCAAACACCGACTTGTTCCTGCAACGGCCATTCTGTTACAGGTTCCCGTGAGACTTAGAATGGCCATGAAGATAAACGTTGAGAATTATCTTACTGGTGAAATTTCATGAATTTTGATATCCATTTTGCCAGGGTTTCCTTCTAAATATGTTCATGGCCACTAGAGGCCTCACGGGAACCTGTTACAGAATGGCCATTGCAGGAACAAGTCGGCAATTGGCTCACAATGGAATAGAAATAGTTTCTAGGAATTATTCAAAAGATTTTGACATCCATTCCTGGAAATTCAAAAGATGTTCCGAAATTGTGTCTCCGTACCGGAACACAGCCCCGGAAACTCGGATTTACAGCAACCAGATGAATTCAAATGGTCATTGCTGATAATGTTCTTAAAACGAATGAGTTTTTAAATTTCACGGTGCAAAACGAATAAAAATCGGTCAATAATAGCCAGAGTTATAACCATTTGAATTTGGCGGGTACCCGGATACCCTGTCGATCACATAACGGTTAAGTTCATAGAAAACTTTGGAATTTTGAATTTTCTTCTTAGAGGTAATTGGTTGTTGCAGGTGAATAAAACTAAGGGTCCTCCTTTAGCTCAGTCGGTAAAGGCGCAGCTACAAAGCAACACCATGCTGGAGGTGGCTAGGTTCGATTCCCGGTCTGGTCTAGGAATGTTTCTTTAAGGAAAATTTCTCGACTCCCTGGGCATAGGGTATGACTGTACTTGCCACTAAATCATACTGATGCAAAAATGGTACTTGGCATCGAAAGCTTTCAATTAATAACTGTGGAAGTGCATTTAGAACACTTAGTTGAGAGCAAGCAATAAGCTAATTGTGAAATCAATAAGCTTGAAATGCATAAGTTAAAAAAAAGTAAGTGATTAAAATTTTGAAAGCTTTAATCATTTCTTTAGAATATTTTTCAAAATCTTAGTTAAGCTGAATCGGGACGCACATTTTACTAACATACATTTTTTTTTTGGGGTGTGTGTTCGCTGCCATTTCCTTGTTTAAACACATACACCAACCAAAACCAACCCCAAGAAAATTTACCGTTTGGGGGGGGGGGAAGGTTCGGTGGAGCCGCGGGGCATGGGAACATTCCGGGTTTGCTAAAATGGGGGAGTGAGGGGGGGAAAGAGGACTGGTACAAATAGGAAAACGTGATAATTGTACCCAAGCACATGAATCCTCCAAATTGCCCTAAAATTCGTCCCATCGAACGATTTTGGGATCTGGCCAAGAGATATCTTCATAAACATGTTCAACCAGCTGATACAGTGGAAAAGTTCAAAATAGATTGTAGAAGAGCGTCTAAAATCGTTGTTAATCAATCTGTGCAGAACCTTATAGAGAACGTTAGAAGAAAAGTTCGAGAACTTGATTCCACATGAAAAAGTCATCAAAAATCTTTCATGAACTGTTGATAAAAAATGCTGACAAATCATATGTAAGAATAAAAGTTGACATAAATCGAAAGACAAATGATTTTTAATAAACTGAAGGTGTGCCCTTCCTTTCTGGGACGGTCTATAGTAATTTTTTTTGATGTTTTGTCTCCTCCTTAGCTCGAGATTTTTAGATGCAAATTTTAGATTTAAGTGGCAAAGCTTACTAGAAACACGCGTGTTGATAAATTGTCGAATCCTTATCTGGCGTAGAAGATGAGATTTGCATTTTCAAAATTGTGACGTTATATCTGCCGAAATCAAATTGACCATATTTCAAAGCTGAAATTTTGATTTCTTTTTCTCGTTTAGAGTTAGAGATTTTTGCGTATCTTAAACAGCTTTTCACATGGATTTATCTGTTACTTGATTTATGCATTGTATTGCTATAGAAAAAAACTAATAATTTTGGACAACTTAACTGCCCACGTTGCCTTAAAAATCAGTTTAATACTTCATCGAAAACAGCCGCATTTTGCAATAATTCCAGTAGACAACTGCACAGCTTTGGCGACCTTTCTAATCCGTAGCAACAATTAATCACTAATCAGATTGATTGTTCAAAACTCATTCGTTGTTCATTTTCTCACACCACCAGTTGACCACCAATCAAACTGGATCTGTAGATCACAGATTTACTACGAACTAACGGCCGTCATCATCGCCATTTGCACTTTATTCCACATGTTCTAATTCAACTAACCGTTTCGTGTTTCGTCCCCTGGTTGATTGTGGTGCGAGATCGGGTCCAGCTGAAAACTCCCACCGTAAATGGTTACAATTAAAAGTTAATTATTTTTCCATTACATACCGAACCTTTAGTATATTGGTTGTGATTGTCCCGATCTTGATACCGAACGAGTAGAAACCTACCACACGCTGCTCAGCTGGTGAATTGCATAACGCTAATTTACTTTTATCCCAAAGGTATATACAGATAAACCGACTCTCGCTGCTGATTTTGAGCTAAGGGCAACAAAAGGTTCCGATACCTTCAAGGCCGTGGTCGCTTGCAACCTATTGGCCAACCGGACTTTGTCTTCCGCTCGGTGGATCAAATGTCGATGATTCATGCCCGATTACCCATTTTCAATTGAATCCGTCCGAGCAAATAGCCATTTTGCCTCAATGAATGAACCACCATACACCCGGTACCGTTCAGTGGTAGCTTAGAATCCAGATTAATTGCTGATTTATTCAAACGAACCTCACGCCTCGCCTTGTGACTCTAGAGACGGGCGTTGCCAACGGGGCGGCTGACGTTCGACGGTGTGATTTTGACGAACTGATCTGGCATGGGAAAAGAGGATCGATGGGCGGATGCTGCCAGCGGCGTGTGTAGTAAAGGTTGTACGGAATCAAATTGCACCACTTTTGAAATGGCTGTAACTTTTTACCCGTTGGGTATTTTCTATTGAATGTATTTTGGGTGGAATTAGTTCAATGTGTATTTGTTTACGCTGTGAAAGTTTCACTAGCAGATGTGCAATCGTTGCGAAGATGGAGTCGGAAGAACAGCAGCGGTGCAAAGAAATTTTGCGCACGTACCTCGAAAATCCGGATCTTTCTCATCGTGCCATCAGCAGGAAGCTGGGAATGGTACATTCTACGGTGTCTAGTGTTTTAAATCGGTACCACGAACGTTTGACCATCGATCGGAAAGAAAAAAGTGGCAAAAATGGATCTCCGTATAGTGTTAAGGATCACAAGCGGGTAGTTCAAGCTATCAAGAGGAATCCCAACAGTTCAGTTCGAGATGTGGTGAAGAAACTAAATCTAACCAAAACTTTCGTGCAAAATGCGAAAAAAACGTGAAGGACTACACACGTAAAAAGTCCAAAAGACGCCTAATCGCGATGAACGGCAAAATACGGTAAAGAATACGTTCACGGACAGATGTTGACGAAACCCGGACCCAGATGTTGACGAAACCACATTGCCTCGTTATGGATGATGAGACGTAAAAGAACAACGTTAAAAAGCAGAAGATGTTAAAGTTTGCCAAACAATATATGACTTCCATTCGTGACAACTGGAACGGTCAATTGGCAGGTGTACCTAAAGGAAGGCCTCCAAATGCATCTACTTTCTCTTCGGAGGTCACACGATGGTCCTACGATTTTTGGCCGGATTTAGCCTCGTGTCATTACTCGAAAGAGGTTTTGGAGTGGTACAAGGCTAAGGAGGTCAATTTCGTGCCGAAGCATCTCAACCCCCCCCCGACGCACCGGAACAGCGGCCAATTGAAAAGTACTGGGCCATCATGAAGCAGGCACTTTGGAAGTATCCTAAGGAAGTTAAATCGGAGGAAAATATGAAGAAAAAATGGGATTGCCACGCAAAAAAAGTTGGTCCAAATGTTGTACAGGACCTTATGAGTAGTGTAAAAAAGAAGGTTCGTGCATTTGGATATGGATTTGAAATTGAATAAAACAAACATGGAAAAATATTCAAAATATGTTTTATTTTACTTCCTGAATGTTTGAAGATGATTGGTTGAACGGGCGAGTTTTGCCGAATATTTGTGTGCGTCGCAATTTAATTCTGTACACCCTTTAGTTTTTGCTGCGCTATACTGACATGATTTCAAATCGCGTCCTGAACAGTTTCTTGAAATTTGAGCCCAGTTAACGTCGCCAATAGAATGCGCCGTGACGAAAGTACGTGGAATGCGATTAACGAAACCATTACGCAAATCATGTCGGTTCTACAGCGAGAAAGGCAGGAGAATCAAGAACCGATTGCGTGAGCGGAATAGCAGGTTGTCGTTCTCGGGGATCTCTCCGTCATTGTATGGTAGATACGCAGTCGGGACTGCTCGAGTCGGTTGCGTCAGTATGTGAGAGCTAAATGGCTCACCGTGGTTTGCTTTCGAGATCCACAGCTGGATAATCTTCCGTTGGAGTAGGGTAGATCCGCCAACGAGGACTACTCCATTCGATAACGTTGATGGTTGGAGCTGAATGGCTCAACCAAGGTAGGAGAAAGCAAAATGGCTCAGATAAGGAGTAGAAGCTTAATGGATCTATTGTGGCTAAATGGCCAAGACCTTCCACTACGTAATACCATAGAACAGTCCCGTGTTCGGGGGATGGGGTCCGATTGTGCAACAAAAAAAACGGGTTTCACTAGGATCAGAAGTCGGCCTTTTCTCAAAAGTGAGAAAACCTCACTCTGACACAGTGCACGATGACGAAGTGCAGGCATATGTGTTAGGTCAGTCTATAAGGATTTCCCGAACATTGTCAAAAAAAAAACACATACACACATACTCACACTTCTTTTAAAAATTATAAGCCATTCTTTCTTATTATAAATCGCATTTTTTGCTTACAGTTCAAATAAGGACTTTACCACATTTTCCATGGAAAGTAATTATTTAAGCTTACTTGCAAAAACAATTGTGTGCCCTTGCGAGTGGCCTTCGGCAGTTAACCGGGACATTCGCCATGGCGGACATGCCTTTAGGCATGTTTTTGAGTTCTTTCTTCGTTTTATTTATCAATTCCTCCTCAGTTTTCGCTACAAAATTGTTGGAGTAGATCTTACGCTTCAGGTTGACCCAGAAATTCTCGATGGGACGCAGCTGTGGGACGTTGAGTGGGCTCGCCAACTTGGGTACCACATCGATATTCAGCCACTCTATCTCTTCCAATGATCGCTTCGAGTAGTGGGCAGACGCCATATCCGGCCAGAATACCGCGTCTTCGCCCTTATTGTATTTCTTGATGAGTTACGCAACTTCCGGCAGGCATTTCGTACTATAAATTTCCCCGTTCATGGCTAGTCCGGAGCAAAAGAGGAGCGGCTTTGACATCCCCTTCTCGCTGATTGTCAACGAAAGCAGCATCTTCTTGGGAAACTTAGTGCATAAAATGAACTTCACATCGGAGCTCACTTCCTTCGTGGGGGAAGTAAAATACGAAGTGCCCTGCCAGTCGTTGCCATCCAGGGTGAGATAAGTCTCGTCGTCCATCACCACCGCCACGTCGCGATTCGCCGGAAAAATCGAGTTGACCATCTTATTCAGCCGCTGCCGCTGCGTCATTGCCTGCAGCTCCAAAACAAGTGGATGTGACTTCCGCTTCCTGACATGTATGTTCATGTTTGCCAGGTACTTTTACACTGTTTTGCCGGTTGAACCGACTTCCCGGCCAAGCGCACGCAGTGATGTAGCCACTTTTCCCTCGGTATTCCTCTTCAGCATCCTTTGGAGCTTCTTGTCGCTCAGGGTCGTCGGCCGTCCGGAATCGGTCTTTCTTTCGATGCTCTGATTGTTGTCTAATAGTGCCAAGATGTTGTAGATGCCGAAACGGGCGTATCCGGCTTCCACAAAGTGCCGCACGATGTCTGTTTTCGACGCGGCGGGGTGCCGTTCTTTGAACGCGCACACTTCTAAACGGAGTTGCTTCACTGTTTTTTTCCATCACGGTTAGAGTTCGACTGATTTAGCAGTCAAATTTTGTCTGCTAACTCATGGGCTACTATGATTGATGCTGCATGGGTGGTTTCGTCAGTGCGGGTGGAGATAAAACCCTTGAAAAATCGGCAATTTGTGTCAATTTTTGTTTAATGCTAACGTTTGCATTTAGTTGCAAGTTGATTACCCATAGCAGTGGAATCATCTGAAAAACGATTCTATTGTTGTTTGTGATCATCAAGAAATCCATCAAATCCATGAAATATTAAAATGGCGTAGAAATTTTTGTTTTTCTACTGCTCCATAGATGTCGCTTTCAAAACATGTTGACTAACCTAGTAGCACGTAGTCAAATGTTTTTTATCTTCTTTAACTAAACGTGATGGAATTGGGTGAACGAGTGGAAATCGAAATACTGGTGTGGCATGCTGTATTTCGATTTCCACTCGTACACCTAATTCCAAAGAAGATAAAAAACATTTGACTACGTGCTACTAGGTTAGTCAACATGTTTTGAAAGCGACATCTATGGAGCAGTAGAAAAACAAAAATTTCTACGCCATTTTAATATTTCATCTTTAATGAGAACGTACTCAAACTTTTATTTCGATCTGTCAATTCATTCTTTGTTTACAATACAAGCCATTTGAAGTTGACGTGTCAGTGTATATTTTAACAATGGAAAAATCCGAATATCGTGCTGTGAATAATTTCTTTGTTTTGGGAGGTTTATCGGCTACTGAGATCTATGCAAAAATGGTGAAAGTATTGAAGGAGTCTTCTCCATCATTTTCAACCAAACACTGTTGGGTTTTGGAATTTGAGCGTTGTCTTACATCAAAGTGCATCAACATCAGAAATAATAGCGAAAATACAGGATATGGTTTTGGAAGATCATCGATTGACTGTGGATGTGATAGCTGACGCCTAGGCATCTCACATGGAATAACATGGCATAATTTGGCTGAAGTTTTGGGTTTCAAAAAACTGTGTGCACAATGGGTGCCGCATTTACTTACAATTCAACAAAAACACGTTCTAATGCGACTTTCTGAGCAACATTTAGCAACATCCTCATTTTTAAGATGTGTGCGTGTAGCTTCATGCCTCTATTTTGATTTTGAGATTAGCACTTCCCGAGTAACACATCTTCATGATTTAATGTTGAGTAAGCTTCTATATAACCAAATCTAGTCATATAAAAGTATTTTCAACCGTTATAAAGCTTGTGTGTTGCTTGGGTTCAGTTCTCAAAATGTCGTCGAAGGAAAAGAAGCAACGCATCAAAATTTTGCACATACATGGTGAAAATCCAAACAACTCTCACGCCAAATTGGCAAAATTGTTGAATTGCAAATCAACTGTTACCAACGTATTAAAAGTGTTCGGTGAACGTTTGTTGACTGCAGGAAAGTGGATCGGGGGAAATCGAAAGCCGGAGGCCACAGCGACGACAAAAAGAGTTGCGCGCTGTTTCGAGCGGAACCCCAACCCCTAAGTTCGAGATGTCGCGAAGAAGCTGGGAGTGGCGTCTTCAACCGTGGATAGAGCTAAATAACGAGCTGGACTGTCGACTAACAAGAAAGTGGTGACTCCAAATCGCGACGATAAACTAAATACGTCGGCCAAAGCACGATCGCGAAAGTTGTACACGACGATGCTGACGAAGTTTGATTGAGTGGTACAGGACGATGAAACTTACGTCAAGGCAGACTTTAAACAGCTTCCTGGACAAGAAGTTTATACGGCAACCGGACGGGAAAAGGTGGCAGATATTTCAAGCACATTAAACTGTCAAAGTTCGCGGAGAAATATCTGGTGTGGCATGCCATCTATACCTGTGGCTTGAAGAGCAACGTTTACATTGCGACCGGAACCGTCAACCAGGAAATTTATTCGAGTGAGTGCCTACAAAAAACGTCTACTGCTTTTCCTGAAGCGACACAATTATTCCGTTCTATTTTGGCCGGATTTGGTATCTTGCCGTTACGGAAAAAAGGCCATGGGGTGGTATGCTGCCAACAACGTTCAAGTGGTGCCCAAGGACAAGAACCCTCCCAACACGCCAGAGCTCCGCCCAATCGAACAATATTGGGCCATCGTCAAGCGGAACCTTAAGAAGACTCAAATGCTGTTGTGAGCGAGAAATAGTCGAAGGCAAACTGGCGTTCTGCGGCGAATAAAGTGGACAAGGAGATTGTACAAAATCGTATGGCAGTTGTTAAACGAAAGACCCGGCAATTCGCATTCGGTAGAAAGGAAGCCTAGCTGAATATTTCTCCTGTGTTCTGTATTAACTGAACTTGACAAAGAAAAATAATTTGACTTATTAATAACAACTATGATCGACTCACACATATTACTGTTTGGCCAAATTTTGATCGGAACACCCTTTACTAAGCAATGAAGACTGTATTCGATGAAATTTGGACACACGCAATTTTTGGTAATTTTTTGGGGGGGGGGTAAAAATTTTTGAATTTTTAACTGTTTTTTTTTCTTTGTGTTGTGTCATTTGTGTGGTGTGTTTTGTGAAATCGGTCGAGTGATTTCAGTGATGGCTTCGAATGAAGAAATAGTGCGCCAACAAATTGTGGGCACTCACTTCGAAAACCCAAACGCTTCTCATCGATGGATCGGAAAACAGCTCGGAATCGCACATTCAACCGTATCTCATGTGATCAAAACGTTCAAGGACCGTAAGACAACCAAGCGGAAAAATGGTAGTGGCAAAAAACGTGGCACATCAAATCCGGAGAAGGCCAGGATGGTATTGAACCAATTTAAGCGTTATACCAACATTTCGATCAGGGATGTTGCGAAAAAGGCGAAAGTTTCAGTTTGTTTTGTGCAGTAAACAATGAAACGTTCTGGATTACATGTGTACAAGGTCCAAAAGGCACCGAACCGGAGCGATAAACAGAACTCGGTGGCCAAAACTCGTGCAAGAAAACTGTACAGGGTCTTACTCACAAAACCGTTCTGCATTGTGATGGACGATGAGACCTACATTAAAGCCGACACCAAACAAATGCCAGGACAGGAACACTACGTCGCCACCTCTAAGTTGGCCGTTCCGGAAAGTGTACGGAAGAAGAAACTGTCGAAATTCGCCAAAAAATTCCTTGTCTGGCAAGCGATCTGCGGATGTGGCAAAATGAGTCAGCCCTTCATCGCCTCTGGGACCATCAGAAAATGAACTTGAACTAAAGAAAGTGTGGTTAAAAGTAAGTAAGCAAGTCGGTCCTATCATTGCCCAAAATTTGATGAAAGGGGTCAAGGCAAAGGTGCGGGCATTTGGGTTGGGAGAAGAGGTTCAATAAACCAATGATGTCAAAACTTAACCATTTAGTAGTACTTTATTTCCAGAAAGTTTGAAAAGAATCGGGCTCAAGGAAAATTTTTGGTGACCTATTTTGTGTGTCCAAATTTCATCGAATACAGTCTTTAAAAGTGATTTCCTCAAAAAATATGTATTTTCATTTCCGCTTTTCAAAACTTTTTGACTAACCTAGTACATTTGGAAATATCAGTACAATGATCCCCCATCGCATCTTCAAGTGATCGTTACAAGCTGTCAATTTGGTTTAGGCACTTTTGAACGTTGATATGACAGCCTATCCATACATTTAATCTGCCGCGACCAAGTCGACAGAACTCGCCCATACCCCTTTCTGTACCGAAGGTCAGGGATTCGGCCTAACGGCCCATCCTCATCATAAGCCTGATTGCATTTTCTTTCGGAATTGATTGGTTCATATGAGTTTCCAATAAGATGAACAAGAGTTTTTCACCCTGTTTCATGTATTTGTGATGACTTCTTTCATATGGAATGTCTTGTGGCTGAATACTATGTTAGTTAGAGGTTCCTGCACTTAAATCTCTATTATATAGAAATTTAATCGAACAGCTCTGGATTTGTTTTTTGGGGTTTGCATTAAAAGAAGAAAATATGTTGCCTAAATATATTCGGTTTTCACTGCATCTTAAAGCTACAATAAACGAAACATTAACGTACACTACCATCACCCGTTCAAAACGAGTAAATCTAACCTATTTGGCACACATCATCATATGAGTAAATTCTACTCAAACTCAGCCACAGGCCCGTTTACTCAAATTTAAGAAAATATATGCTTACTCATTTCAGTGTAGGATTCTTTTCTGTATGATTCCAAAATTTGTTTGGTTTCAAAATGGTGTATGGTTGATTGTATGGTTTCAAATCTCGCCATTGGTTAGTTCTTATTTCGTTATGAAGATCTGTTCATGTGCTAATGCAATGACATTTAGAAAAAAAAAAGAAGGCTGCTTTGCATACAGGCCCCCTTTTGTAAATGCCCTTCTTACAAACCTGTTGAGGCTTTGCGATGCCTCGTTACGCTTGCGATCGGCTTCGTTTTTCCTTACAAGGAAGTTGAATCCAAAAACGAAACGAGCAGTTGACCTTGAACGGCCACAGCAGAGCTTATTAAATGCACGAAAAATTAAATCGAAAATAACAAATCGTTCACACCGTGTTGCCCAGCGAACTGCAATTGAATTATTTTTATGACATTTCAACACCTACACCACATGGTCGTTAATCCCTCCACTCTGGTATAATAAATCGATACACTCCATTGCAGAACAGTGCGATCAACCCTGACATTACTTAAGTAATATGCGTATGTAATCTAGATCACACGATTCAAATCAACCAGTCACACTGCTTCCATTAATATTGGCCATTTCATGCGTGGCTTGGTGATATAACTTCATAAAAGCAAGTTCCTTGGCACCTGGATCCAGTTGGGTGACATAACAGAATTGAACTTATCAAAACAATCCTGCATTATCACCCAGACCCGTTCCCTTTGAGAATAAATCAAGGCAGAAGTAGGAACGGGTTCGAGTCATTATTTTCAAGTTTTAAACCCGTCACAACCTGGAGTAAAATTACTGTTGTTCAGAGAATGATGTGGAGGCGTTACCATGGTCACGAACGACAGCATGGCTAATCGGTGGCTAAAGTGCAATCTGAAACAATCAGTTATGCAAAACGGTTGCGGAAATGTTGGCGTGAGAATCTAGCCTTTTAAGATGGGTGGGGTCGTTATCGGTTCAAATCCAGAAACCCAGTACTAGATGACAGACAATTTGATGTCGACTGGTCGCAGTTAAATGAGTTGTCAATTGAGATAAATGTTTGTCCCATCGAAGCTTCACCACTGGGAACCTGATCGTCACTCGCAGTGCCAGTCTCTGGCAGACTACTCTTTGTTGCACTAGGCGTGTGAACATTTTGCGGTGAGAAAAATGAGTGGTTATTTATATCTATAATCTAAACGTTTGTGCACTGTGGATTGTAACTGGTTGATTAAGATAAGTGTGAGGGTGGTGAGCCTCCAGTGCAATGAAGAGTGGAAGATAGTTACTTGAGGTCTCACAGTTGTGACTAGAAATACGTAATTATTGATAAGTTACGACTTCGATATCAATACTGAAGAACGGAAACCGGATCGGTGTTACCCAATTTTAATATGACACTGAACGTTACATCAAAGTTATTGCCTTGCAGATGATTTCACTGTGTCCGATTTGATAAGGGGCTATTCATAAACTACGTAGACTTTTCTGGGTGGAGGGGTGGTCTGACCAAAGTCTACGCTCCATACAAAATTTCAAAAAAATCCAAATCGAGAAAAGTCTACGAGGGGGGAGGAGATGTCTGAGATGTTCAAAATTGAGTCTACGTGGTTTATGAACAGGCCCTAAGTTTGTGACGCAATACATTTGCTCAAGGCCCTCACCTGAAATCCAAAGCAAGCAAGATTTCCATCCCAATCCAATTATTTTACTTTCAAGTCCGTTGATACGCCTCACTTAGTCTGGAAAGGCTTGCGATTGGTCATGCATGAACCTACAAACGACTCATTTCCCGGACGAGGTCAGTCAAGGCTCTCCTGTTTGATGATGACTATGATGGAACGCAACTGGTTTACTCTACACGGTGCGCGGTGGCCCCAAACCAAGATTTTTGAGCAGGAACGTTTGCACCCGCACCTGGTTTGTTTGTGGTCCGACATTGCGTCGATCTAGAATTAATTAAAATATTTTACCGTGAGCCGTGGTGCGAGAGGCCGACAATCCATCAGAGTGATTATAATTACTACCCAGCGATCTGAAGTACCTATTCTGATTCGGTTGTGTCAAATTGAGGAAATTCTGTTCAAAATACCTCCACCACACAGGAGCTGTCGCCCGTGCGGAATTATGATTGCTTCTGTGAGCAACTAAATTACGTGAGAAGTAGAGGGGTGAGCAATCGAGGGATCGTAAAGTGCCCCCAAGAGATTGTTTTAATTGCTGCTTGAAGTGGCTATGCGCCGAGATGTGTAATTTAGCATCGTTTTGTAGAGCGGTATGCCGTTTGATTGGGATTGATTATTGCTCTGGATGAATAATTTCAATCAGTTGGAAAGTAACAGCATCATGGCGGATATTATTAGAATGAGGTGATTTATCATGACCAAGGAGATAGGAGACTAGTCACTAGACACTAGGCACTAAATAATTTGCCATTCAGGTAAGAGCCTGTGTGTCCTCTACTGTCCACACAGGAGTCGTCTTAAAACGGTTCATGGCTGGCTCCGTTCAAAGGTCGCATTCCACGTTTGCGCATTACATTACCCGTTGCACGCCTCTTTTTCTTGTACCAGTGGATTGATTCTCGAGAAACATTTTCAGTGGGCTGTCGCCCGACATCCTTAAATCCTGTCCAGCTCATCTCAGCCGACCCATTTTTGCGGTGATTTCTATTGGATTTGGATTGGATTTGGATTGGATTTGGATTGGATTTGGATTGGATTTGGATTGGATTTGGATTGGATTTGGATTGGATTTGGATTGGATTTGGATTGGATTTGGATTGGATTTGGATTGGATTTGGATTGGATTTGGATTGGATTTGGATTGGATTTGGATTGGATTTGGATTGGATTTGGATTGGATTTGGATTGGATTTGGATTGGATTTGGATTGGATTTGGATTGGATTTGGATTGGATTTGGATTGGATTTGGATTGGATTTGGATTGGATTGGATTTGGATTGGATTTGGATTGGATTTGGATTGGATTTGGATTGGATTTGGATTGGATTTGGATTGGATTTGGATTGGATTTGGATTGGATTTGGATTGGATTTGGATTGGATTTGGATTGGATTTGGATTGGATTTGGATTGGATTTGGATTGGATTTGGATTGGATTTGGATTGGATTTGGATTGGATTTGGATTGGATTTGGATTGGATTTGGATTGGATTTGGATTGGATTTGGATTGGATTTGGATTGGATTTGGATTGGATTTGGATTGGATTTGGATTGGATTTGGATTGGATTTGGATTGGATTTGGATTGGATTTGGATTGGATTTGGATTGGATTTGGATTGGATTTGGATTGGATTTGGATTGGATTTGGATTGGATTTGGATTGGATTTGGATTGGATTTGGATTGGATTTGGATTGGATTTGGATTGGATTTGGATTGGATTTGGATTGGATTTGGATTGGATTTGGATTGGATTTGGATTGGATTTGGATTGGATTTGGATTGGATTTGGATTGGATTTGGATTGGATTTGGATTGGATTTGGATTGGATTTGGATTGGATTTGGATTGGATTTGGATTGGATTTGGATTATTATAAAAATTATTAAAATTATTAAAATCGTTCGATATCATTTCCCGAACCGAAACATTCGAAGACAAATATCCTTTGTCACGATTGGGTTCTGTAAATTTCGGAAGTATGCTATTGCGGTGAGCTATCATATCTGCCCATGGAACAAATACCTTCTGTTTCAGTTCCTTTCGCATGAATGTGGTCATTCCGGTATATTGGCTCTTTGTTAATCCCAATATTGCGTTGCAGATACATATTTACTGCAATAAAAACAATTTGTTTTGGAATATGTTTCTTGTTTATTTAATTGGCAGTAGTACGGCAAAGAATTAAAAAAAAAACTTGGCTTACCTGGAACGGCAAAACGAGCCAATCCGCCTTTCGTTCGAAGAATCTATTCTTACTTCGAACATTCCTCCAATAATTTTGGAATGTGTGTATCCAAGCTTCCACACTCCTTTCAACAACATCTTCTTCCAATTTAATATTCTGCCGAACAAAATCCAAAACATGCTGTTTCTTCCAGCTTTTCAAATAAATTTCCGTAACTTCCTGGTTTGAAAACATTTTGAGTCGAAAAACACAGAAAATTTGACAGATTTGTTTCATTAGCGTGCGTGCAATAGCGGAAACAAAATTTCAGTCATAATAATAAAAAGTGTTGCGTAGAATTGGGCGATAAAATCAGAAATATCTCCGTTACCCGAACCGTGCGGGGGCTGCAACAACTTCCATTCAATTTCTAAAGAAATTTTACTTAAGAATAGGCCTAT
The DNA here is from genome assembly GCA_024533555.2 of Aedes koreicus. Lineage (NCBI taxonomy): Eukaryota > Metazoa > Arthropoda > Insecta > Diptera > Culicidae > Aedes > Aedes koreicus. The sequence continues at coordinate 27,911 of JAHHFK020002123.1, forward strand.
TTGATTACCGCAGACCCCTCCAAGCATAGATTAGTGGGCATTATTCGAAAATACGGGGGAATCGGGGTAAAATAAGCCCAATATCTCCACTCACTGAATTTTTCGGTAAATGGAACTCATTCCATTCGATTCCCCAGGAATGTTCACATAAAAAATGCTATTGTTCACTAACCTTGTGCTACTTGGAGCTGAATTATCGAATTCTTTCGCGATTCGTGTACTTTTTTTTCCCACTGTGCAGTGTTTGAGTTTGTTTAATCGGGATAATTGGGAAATACAGTTCCATGTATAGACGAATGCCGATGATAGACGACAACGGCTTGCTGCGAGAGCACGGTCAAATTGGTCCGGTTGAAGGCGTACGAAGTGCATCATCCCATTATCCTTCCGAAGAAACATCATATAACGGAGCTCCTGTCTATCATCAACTGCCACCGCCATGGTAACATGGAAACTATGTTTAACGAAGTTCGACAGCTGTACAATATCCCAAAGGCTTCGTCAAGTAGTCAAGAAGGTGAGCCGAGACTGCGCTACCTTCAAGATCCCGAACCAGGATGGCAGACCACGACAGATTCGAGAGAAGGCTTTGCTGTGGCCGGTGTAATGGTTGGCTCTGCTTGACCTTCAAAAGTTACGTGAGACTCCGGAAATTGACGGCCAACACCAGAGGGAGACTGTTGACGTAGAAAACGGAAAGCTGACAACCCTGTCATCTTCCACTTCTAAGGCGACGTGTTACTCTTTCAAAGCTTCGCATCGAGATTACTATGTGACAGATGTCTATCCAGGAGGTAATAAACGAAAAATTCCGGTATACAGGTCAGTCCGCCATACAGTTTGCCAGACAGCGCCGTACAGTGTTACAGTGTCGGTATAGCAAAAAATACTTACTGTGTTTATTCCGAAGTCCGTCGATCTGTGGAACAGTTGAAAAGAAAAGTTTAGTAACATAATTAATTCCGATTGATGATAAAATTCTTAATACTTAGAAAACAACGAAGGTTGTGCCTCGTGTAAAGTAAAGTCGAATCGTATGTTGAACGTAGTAATATGATACAAGATTGTAATATAAATACTTACCTTATATATTTAATTACAGTTAAAACACGCTAACGCTATCAGAACCTGGCCCCCAAACCTTTTTTTTTTTTTTCTTTGAACCCACCTCTAGACACCCTAGTCACATTGCCAAAACCATCCAGCTTTATTAGGTTTTATTGAAATTTTATGAAAGCCACTAGAAATTAATTTGGTTTTATTATGGCACCCAGAGGTGCCAATAGGATTCATATTTTAGTAAGACTTATGAGGAACTATACAAATTATAAAACTATAAAAACTTGTTTTCTCAAATTCCGTTCATTACTATCAACGGTTTTATTTAGAGTTTATGAATTGACCGTATGCTGGTTTTCATGGCAACCAATAGGTTTTATGAAGGTTGTCAAGTGGTCATAACATCTTTCACTAGAACATTTTCAAAATCTTTATGGTCTTATAAAGGTTTTATTAACTT
>JAHHFK020002124.1:0-25060 GCA_024533555.2 Aedes koreicus
CTATGTCTATGAAGGTAGTAATAACATCAGAGTGTAACGCAATAAAGGATTTTTTTTAGACGGGATGGAAAATCTGCAACAAGACACCTGAAGAACTTAGGGTGTGGGGATGAGGGTCCTCGACTTTAGTAGTTAGGTGGGCCCTGCGACCTGCCGTTGGTCGTTTCGCCCTTTTTGTTCTAGGACAATCTGGGAGGCTGCTATACATACCGCGTCCAAAATGTCCCGGTCTTGGCACATACTCTCGACCAGATATCCGGAGTCGTGTCGTGACCGCTTACGGCTATCATACCGGATCTCGCGCCGTCGAAGCGAGGACTTTTGAAAAACACATGTTCCGCAGTTTCCTCTACCCCCGCGCACTCGGTGCATGCGAAGGACTGTATATGCCCCTATTTGTGCAGATATTGTCTGAAAAAGCTGAAACGTGGCCTGACAAAATCTGCGTCAAGTGGAAGTTCACTTCACCATGTCGCCTACCAACCCACCCGGAGAGTTCCGGGATTATTCAGTGTGTCCACCGACCTTTGGTGGAATTGTTCCATTCCCTTTGCCACTTAACCATAGATGCGGCTCTACTGGTCTTTCGAATACCTCTTGTTCCACGTTGTTCGAAGCACTCTACATCCTCTTTTATGACAATGTCTATTGGCATCATCCCCGTTAGGTCGCAGACCACGTCGCGTGATACCGTTCGGTATGCACTAACCACTCTTAGGCACATAAACCTGTGCGAACTATCTGGCTTAGTCAAGTAGCTCTTGGTTCTCAAGGCGGTGATCCATGCCGGCCCACCGTACCTACACTGGCCAAGAGTTTACGCTTACTCCCTTGCACCGCCGAGCTATTTGACATCATGCGGGATAATGCTGATGGTCCTCCCTTAGCACAGTCGGTAAAGGCGCAGCTACAAAGCAACACCATGCTGGTGGTAGCTGGGTCCGATTCTCGGTCTGGTCTAGGAATTTTTCGTTAAGGAAAATTTCTCGACTCCCTAGGCATAGCGTATGATTGTACTTGCCACACAATCATACTAATGCAAAAATGGTACTTGGCATCGAAAGCTCTTTATTAATAACTGTGGAAGTGCATTTAGAACATTAAGTTGAGAGCAAGCAATTAGATAATTGTGAAAGCAATAAGCTTGAAATGCTGAAGAAGAAGAAAGAAGGGATAATGCCGATATAGTCATAGAGGCTTTCTTGCAGGCGTAATCGACCTGGCTGATAAAGGACAGCTTATCGTCGATCATGACCCCAAGATACCTCAAAGACCCGTTCGATTCGATTGTGCAGTTACCTGTACTTATCGTCGCATTTTGCTCAGATTTTTGGTTGTTAGAAACATCAGTCTTATGGTGGACTAGCTCCAGTTTCCTGGAACTCATTCATCTCTCCACAATGCCAATGGAGTAGCTCCACCTCTTCAATGGATTCACCACATATTCTGAGGGTGATGTCGTTCGCGAACCCGACTATCTTCACCCCGTTCGGGAACTCAAGCAGTAGTACCTCATCGTACATCGTGTTCCATAGCACCGGACCCAGGATCGAACCTTGTGCGACGCCTGTGGTGATCTGAACATGTTTCTGGCCTACCGCAGTATTGTACACCAGTACGCGATTCTGGAAATAGCTCCCCAGAATCTTGCACAGGTACCCAGGAACCTGAAGACGTTGGAGCGAGTCAACGATAGCCACCCAACTGGCGCTATTGAACGCATTTCTCACGTCAAGGGTGACCACTACACAATAGCGGACTCCTTGCGCTGGATTGCCGGTCGTCTTGGTGACGGACAGAATGGCATCCACCGTCGACTTGTCTTTACGGAAGCCAAACTGGTTATTAGACAGACCACCTATACCCTCCGTGTACTTTGTCAGTCTGCTGAGGATTACCCTCTCACGCACCTTACCCGCTGTATCCAACAGACATATAGGTGTATATGCCAATGGATCCCCTGGTGGGTTCCCTGTCTTTGGTAGCAACACTAGGGTCTCTTACCTTGCTAATGCAACTGCAAAATTCGATTTTGTTTGTAGTCCATTTTCCCTCCTTGCACTTCTTACTGATGGCAAACTGTTACACACAGAGACATATTTGATAGTAAATTTTAACAATTATTGGGGGTTAGGATGACTTGCAGTTAGTGATTTTGAACCGACTATGATCATGGTCAAAGCGACCGTTAAAAATAGTTGATACAACATTTACCATAATATCGGAATAGTCCTTGTTACCATGATCATAGTCGAGAATGCCATGAACGTGGTGAATTCGTCCATTTTCATGGTTATTGTAATCACTATATGTAATAGTCATCTAGACTATGGTTTAATTGTCGGTATAACGTTAGAATTTTTCTCAGAGCAGCATAAGCAAACATTGTATACAACTATATGTTTCAGAAACCAGGCACCATGTAACACTAGATTGTGTAGAGACTTCTACACTGAAATAAAAATAAACTATTTCCTGTTGAACCTATAAAATTAATCTTTTCTAGGATTTTTGATTGGATCCAACAAGCTTTTTCTGCCAATGATTATACGAGAATCCTGCGAATAACGTTAAACACTTTAATCAAATCTGTTGCGATAGGATTCAGCTCGTTTCTTAATTCAGGATAACACTGGGAGTGGTTCCTTGTGTTAACGTCTTTTAAAACTGTTCGTCTGTTGTAGATGATTTATGTTCATTATTCAGCTGTGAGATTGTATTGTTCGCATACTAAATAATATTTGATCAGGATTCTTAGATGATTATGCTCTTCACATCAATCTGTTTAAGCACCATGCAAAATCCGTTCAACGGTATGGTTTGAATTGGATCGCTTTTGAGAAAAAAGAAAAACTGCTGCTAAAAATAAATTCGGCTAAGATCATTATTTTGAGAAACGTAAGAATTTTTAGAAACATGTATGATACGCAACGGAATAAAGTAGTTGCGAATAGAAATGAACATATTTTCAAAAATAGGAATGGTCTCACCAAGTTCAACTTTTCAGTTCTGTTTCTGCTTTCGATTGGGACGGTTGAGAGTGTTGTTTATTCGCACGATTCGCCTTCTTTTCTACGGCATTGTAATCAATTTGCATTGTTCTTGTTTCATCAACCCGGTCGCTTTTGTTATAGCAGCAATGTGCGAGTTGAAAAATACTGTGCGATTTACTTTCGGCAATGGAGCGGATAAACCAGCCTTAAGCGAAGTGGCAAATTTCGTCAAAGGCTTGGATTTGGAGCTTGATGAAATTGAAGCTGCATATACGATAGCAGATGAAAAGTCCCTTCTCGTCAAGTTCAAGTCTGAGCAGTCGATGTTACACACGTTGACCGCCAACTCGGATGAACTTATGTTCCATTATGGGAATGGAAAACAGGTTAAAGTGCCCATGTCACATGCCCAGGATCACATCTGCTAAGTGCGAATATACAATCTCCCACCAGAGGTTCCTAACCAGGAGATCGTTACGGTGTTGTCAAAATATGGACATGTAAAACGCATCGTGCGGGAGAAGTTTCCACCGAAGCTGGGTATACCGCGGTATGTGCGGTGCGTACATGGATGTGAAGCAGGAAATCCAATCATCGCTGCACTTTTCCAGCCGGAAGGGAAACATATATTACGAAGGCAATAAGGACAAATGCTTCATCTGCAAGGAAGAGGAACACCTGATGGCATCCTGTCCCAAGCGGAAGGATCGGATTCAGCCGAAATTGCGTCGTCAAGAGAAGGATCAGAGCGGTAAACTGAAGAAAATGTCCGGATCTGTCCGGTATCTGGAGGTATAGCCACTGTAGGACCAGAAGCTGAAGGTGAGGGAGAATTTGGAAACGCTAGAGGTGCTGGAAGACAAAACGGAGGAATCTGTCCTCAACGTGTGTATTACAAGGAGTCTACGGCTGAAGCCCCACTTCATGCGGCACACTTGTTTTCGTCTTTTTTTTTGGGGGGGGTAAGGTGAAACAAACAACCTCGGTCTGAAACGTCCCGGAGATCTACCGCAGTACGACCTGAACCTTGCGCCTTTCAATTTTTCTCCGAGGGATGTTTTCGATAAGTTCCAATCGATAGACGCTTCAAAAGGTACCGGACCGGATCGCCTTCCACCACTGCGCCGAGTCGCTTGCAGTACCCGCAAGTATAATTTTTAATCGATCCATGGTGGAAGGAACTTTCCCGAGTTTATGCAAGAAAGCTGCAATTACTCCCATTCACAAAGCGGGAAGCATTCATGACGTAGAGAACTATCGTGATATCGCAATTTTAAACTGTGTACCAACGGTCTTTGAGAGTCTCATTCACGATTCTCTCTTTCCAAAAGTGAAACACGTCATCTCCGAACACCAGCATGGATTTGTAAGAAAACATTCGACAACGACTAACCTGATGGCTTACGTTTCTTCGCTAAACACCGCACTCGAGAAGCGTCTGCAGGTTGATGCCATTTACGTTGATTTTTCCAAAGCGTTCGACAGGGTGCCGCATTTTCTGGCAGTTGCAAAATTAGAAAAAAAAATGAGATTCCCGGAGTGGTTGACACGGTGGATAATTTCTTATCGAACTGAGCGTAGTGCATTCGTACGCATTAATGGAGTGACTTCGGACCCTTTCAGAGTCACATCGGGCGTGACCGTAAGGAAGTCATTTGGGCCCGTTACTATTTGTTCTATTCGCCATCGATATATGCAGTACTGTTAAGTCTCCAACGTTTATGTTTGCTGACGACCTGAAATTCTTTCGAGTATTAACCTCATTGGTTGATTGCTGGGCCATCCAAGCGGATATCGACCTACTGTTAAATTGGTGCTTACTCAACGGAATGGATGTAAATGTACGAAAATGTAGTGTCATCTCATTCTGCCGTACAAGAAACACTGTTTGACTACAAAATGTCTACAGACAGCATCTGTAGGGTTGATACTGTCAAAGATTTGGGCATTCTACTAGACAGTAAGTTGAATTTCAGTCAACATGTAGCTGCAACTACTGGTAAGGCATATGCGGTGCTTGGCTTCATAAAACGAAACACACAGCAGCTTGAGGACGCTCTACTGTTCACTTGTACGTAGTGTACTTGAGTATGGTGTGCTTGGGTGGGAACCTTACCATGCTTTCCAGAGCAGTCGGATCGAGCGAATCCAAAGGAACTTTTTGCGATACGCGTTGAAAATGCTACCATGGAACGACTCTGCCCGAGAGTCTTACCGCAACGTCTTTTCGCGTTTGACGTCTTGAACAACAATGTAGCCTGTCCTGTGCTGCGGAGCAAAATTCAAATCAACGTTCTTCCTAAAGACTGTATTCGATGAAATTTGGACACACGCAATTGTTCGTAACTTTTTAGCGTGTGGGTAAAAATTATTGAACTTTTAACTGAATGTATTTCATTGTGTTGTGTCAATTGTGTAATGAGTTTCGTGAAAATCGGTAGAGTGATTTCAGTGATGGCTTCGAATGAAGAAATGGTGCGCCAACAAATTTTGGGCACACACTTCGAAAACCCAAACGCTTCTCATCGATGGATCGGAAAACAGCTCGGAATCGCACATTCAACCGTATCTCATGTGATCAAAACGTTCAAGGACCGTAAGACAACCAAGCGGAAAAATGGTAGTGGCAAAAAACGTGGCACATCAAATCCGGAGAAGGCCAGGATGGTATTGAACCAATTTAAGCGTTATCCCAACATTTCGATCAGGGATGTTGCGAAAAAGGCGAAAGTTTCAGTTTGTTTTGTGCAGAACACAATGAAACGTTCTGGATTACATGTGTACAAGGTCCAGAAGGCACCGAACCGGAGCGATAAACAGAACTCGGTGGCCAAAACTCGTGCAAGAAAACTGTACAGGGAGTGGCTCACAAAACCGTTCTGCATTGTGATGGACTATGAGACCTACATTAAAGCCGACACCAAACAAATGCCAGGACAGGGACACTACGTCGCCACCTCTAAGTTGGCCGTTCCGGAGAGTGTACGGAAGAAGAAACTGTCGAAATTCGCCAAAAAATTCCTTGTCTGGCAAGCGATCTGCGGATTTGGCAAAATGAGTCAGCCCGTCATCACCTCTGGGACCGTCAACGGACAAATCTACAAGGACGAATGCCTCCAAAAACGACTTCTGCCCTTTTTGAGATCTCACGATGGCCCGACACTGTTTTGGCCGGATTTGGACTGGTACAAAGTTAATCATGTAGTTTTTGTTCCAAAAGACGTCAACCCTCCAAACACTCCGGAACTTCGCCCAATTGAAACATTTTGGGCAATCATGAAGGCAAAGCTCGTTAAAACTCCAAAACTGATAGAAAATGAACTTGAACTAAAGAAAGTGTGGGTAAAAGTAAGTAAGCAAGTCGGTCCTATCATTGCCCAAAATTTGATGAAAGGGGTCCAGGCAAAGGTGCGGGCATTTGGGTTGGGAGAAGAGGTTCAATAAACCAATGATGTCAAAACTTAACCATTTAGTAGTACTTTATTTCCAGAAAGTTTGAAAAGAATCGGGCTCAAGGAAAATTTTTGGTGACCTATTTTGTGTGTCCAAATTTCATCGAATACAGTCTTTAGATTCCGGTGGACACCGAAATAAATAATGATGAACCGAAGGAGATGGACACTCGCGAGCGCGCATTGTTACATTTCGCCGCGTTCATATCAACGAGGATCAGTATACAAAAATAGTCAGTTAGAACTGATAAAGAACAAGAAGAAGTTAACAAGAAAAAATAAGAACCCTAGTTTGTTTAAAAAAAAAGTTTTTCTTTGTGTGGTGTCCACAAACATTGCCTATGGCTCCGTAAAGCTAACGTGATTGAGCCGTACAAACAAATAAACTAGTTAAAAAAAAAGTTCCTTTTCCTTGCAATATAACAGCATTAAAAAAATTCGGAATACTAAAAATTGCAAAAATTTTATATATAACGGGAGAAAAAATCTTCTCTAATCATTCCATTTCAAGTTGCTTTTCAATCTTATCTCGATTGATCTACTGGTTAACTGAACATAGCATAAACTTATTTTGGTTAAATCATAAACAATACAATATCTGCTCTGTTATGCAAACGTTATAATTGAACTCATTTGTTTTTAAAATTGCAATCTTGGAAAAAATTAAATTTGTATCAATCACCAGACGCCTCTGTCTAAAGCACAACAAAAATTCAAAGATATTGTGTCACTTTTTTAATAAAGTGCATAAATGCCTGTTACATACAAATCTCACAATTCCGCAATTTTTTTTTACAATTTCATTTATGAAGTTTGTCAGAAGCAGATAATTTCATTTACAGATCCAAGTTTTCATTTCTATATACATCCGTTATCCTAAAACTAATGTTATCAATTCCGCGAATAAAATAGCGCATTCGAATAATATTCCATCGAACCGCGCAGTGACTCACAATCGTTTCAATAAAAATTCGCAAACCTTGCTCATGACGTCACGGAAAAACGAAAAACCACCCTTTCTACTAAACAAACAGGTTCAACCTGTGCACAATCATCGTAGCATAGGGGGGGCACACCAAGCGGCCAAACGACACACCACTACCGTCGCACAGCAGACTGCTGTCGGCATACAATGTCATCATGTGCGGCCTCTCACAGAATCACAACATATCGGAGGAGGATGGCAGCGATTCAGAAAGGAAAAAAAAAATACCTCATCCATCAATGTGAAGAAACTTGCTCTCTCCTTCTCTGGCTCTCGGTCCGAAAATAGAAACTCGACGCATTTTCATTCATTTTCCTCTGTTCGGCGCTCGGCGGCTCCAAGTCCGAAGCGCTCGCTCCCGTTGTTTGTATTCCACCACCCTCGCACTATGTGATCACGACATCCTCTCTTGGCCACAAAAAAAAACCAATCATAGTTTTCCACACCGAAGGTCGTCCGGAAAATTACTGAGAATGCCAAAATTGTGATTGGGAAAAGGGCTCCCCAAAGAATACTGGTTATCACGAATGATCGATCACGATCCATTCCAATGCCTCTAATCATTGACGTTCGGTTCGTATCCATCGGGCGCGGAGAGATTTGGCGACACAATCGAGTGAACGGGAATGCGTATTAGTGTGCGGATGCAAACGAACAACACAGTGATTCGAGGGGTGTTTCACGAACCAAAAAAAAAAAACTACACACACGCTATTATGACTGTGTTCGTGAGGAACTAGTGCTGTGCTGCTCGGAATACTGCTAACAGGCCGCTGCCGACGACGAATTTGCTGGAACACTCTACTAAACGACGGACTGATACCGAAAAAAAAAATCCTTTCCATGATGTCCTCTTCTCATTCCACTGCGACCACACTGCACTAATCTTTCACCGAATCGACTGTACACACATTTCGAGCGAAGCCCTTTGGGAAATCACCACCTAATGATTCATGCACTGAAGATTGGGTTTAACATAAATAGTATTATCACCGCCACACGACGCACCACTATTTAAAAATAGATTCATTTAGGCTACAAACCGCAAAAGGGGAACTATGGGTATGAATTTTCACCAGCAGAACAACCGATCAAGATCAGTAGGATGACACACCACGAACACCGAAAAAACGGACAAACGCAACTACACGTCGTATTTAGACTGCACACCGACACGAACTAAAGCTTGCCTAAAATTATGCTTATGCTGTGCTACTGCGAGCGACGACGAAGGTAGAGGTTGTTTTAATGCTACATCACACTAACACAAGCTAAAGGCTAAACTCCTGATGGAAAACCGAGATTATGCGACGCGATTTGGACGATCGTATCAAGCGGCTAGGCGTGTGCGTGTGCTGGTCGCGAATGGAACGATGCAAATCAACACATTCAGAAGTAAATGATAGTTTTTTTTTTTGCAGAGGCGGCGAGTTTCGTGTGGTCAGGTGGGGGCTCGATAAAGGCCTATTTTCACTAAACCGTGCTGTTTCCAAGCCAACGGTCAACCAACAATCAATATGCAACTAGCGATTTGAAATTGGTTCACTGTTATAGAACCCCTTGGTCCGAAGTACACCTTGAATCCAGCACCTAACTGTACATATTTGCGCCATTTGTTTTGATTTGCTGTGTTATTTTGACAGACATTTTTTTAGAGTGTGTTCGTGTGAGTTCATTATTAGAGGCGTATTATCATGGACCCAATAGGTCCGTGGTATTATTAAGCTTGGGACCAACTGAGCCTAGTACGAATGGACAAATTTAGCGACAAAAATCGATAACTCGAAAACCATTCTCTTTAGACACATGATGTCTTCTGAGGATTTTATTTAAAAAATAAGATCTATCTTTTGGTTTGGGTGGTGACTAGGGTGGTCCTTTTATGTTCATAATCAAAATTTCAACTTTTTATTCTTATGATTTAGAGAATTTTTCGCTTGTACAGAATTATAGATATTTTAATTTAATGAAACTTTGCTGAAAAAATTAACTTCTATCTCATCTACGTATCGTTTTATAACAGTTTTTCTGACTTTCCTTAGGGTGAGAGCTTAAAAACAGTTTTGTTGCAGTATCTTTTTTATTTAAATTTAAATTTGAAAATTTCGCAGAGATGATTTTTAGGACATAAAATGACTCAAAGAGTGAAGATTAAGATGAAGATTCAAGATAGTTGCTAGTTATTATAGAAACACAAAATTTGCAAACACAAAATACAAAATACCACATTTTGCAAACACAAAATACGTAAACTGAAAGAATAATGATGTAAATAAATGTAAGCAAACAAATTTAAATATATTAACACAGAAAAACATATAAAATACTTGCAGTTTCTTCATTGATTACGCATTAAACGGTCAATTCAAATGTACTTAGTTGGAAGAATCGCCACAGGTAGCACGTATAGCCGATTTTCTTACGTTTGACGCTAACACACTACTGCCATCTGTTCAGCTTAATCATTTATCACAGTGTGCTCAACAGCTTTTTTTAAATGACGATGATTTGTAGTGCAATATATTCAATGTGTTATATCTGCTTGTCTGTTAATAAATAAACGGAGATGGGTTAACATAAAAATAAAAGCATTTTCATAAAAAAAAACTCGCGTTGTTACCAGGGGGCGCGACTCTATCTCAGATGCAGGATTTTTTTTGTTTTGCTTTTGTACGATGTGCGCACGCTTAGTAGATAGAAAGAAGATTTTAAAGATTTTGATGAAGATTTTAAAGATTTACTGCAAAAAGATGCAGCACGATACAAGTTGATGGATTAAGATTCACAATCTGAAACAAGATTTTTCGAAGATTGATTCGCTAGCGTGGGATTTTTCGATCATCTTGAATCTGGATTTAGACTAGGTTGAACACAGTGGTGCTCAATTAACTAATGTTACCGTAAAAGTAGTAGGACTCGGCAATCGTGCACACCAGATAACCAAACAGGCTTATATAACCATTAAAGCAAAGGAATTTGGATTATCAAAAAACCATTCCAGTGTTGGTAACCGATTATATTACTGGTCCATTACCACAGGAAGATGTAGATATCAGCAAATGGGATCTTTCTGGAATCAATTTGGCAGACCCAGAGTTTCATTTGAGCCGACCGGTTGACATGCTATTGGGAGCAGAGGTGTTGTTTGACATTATACGCAACGGAAACAAAAAACTAGCTCAGTGTTTGCCGTTGGTTCAGAACAGTGCACTCGGGTGGCTTGTAGGAGGAAACGTAACACGAATGAGAGTAAATAAAGAGGTTGCTCAATTTATGAATGAGAAAATTACACATCTACACTTGCGAAGTTGGACCGATGAGGAAATGCTTTGTGAACAGCTGTTTGTAGAAACCACTGAACGTGACGGACGCTTTGTCGTAAGACTGCCCTTGAAACATAATGCTCATGAGCTAGGCGAATCCAAACAAACCGCAATGAAAAGATTTTTTCAACTAGAAAAAAGATTCCAACGAGACCCGGCACTCCAAAAGGAATATGTATTTTTCATGAAAAACTATCTCGATTTAGGCCACATGGAAATGATCAGAGATGATGAGATCGCGTTTAATGCCGTCATATATTATTTCCCACATCATCCAGTTCTAAAACCCGAAAGCAGCACAACAAAACTCAGAACGGTTTTCAACGGATCCGCGGAAACGTCTAGCGGTATCGCATTGAATGACGTATTAATGACTGGACCATCGATTCAACAAGATATTTTCGATATTCTTATATCGAAGTGATTTCTCGTGGAAGTGCAGAGGATTTCTCGGCTTCCTTCAAAGCGAGTATCATGTCAACACGTTCCTTCCAATTCCCTACTTGACCAGCATTCGGGCTTCATAATGGGTCACCAGTTTTTATACATTGAAGATGTATGTTAGTCCCAAACATCATCTGCTGGTTCTTTGTGTAAATACAGCTGATCTGGCAACAACGGAATTGCATCCGTGGGCGGTCAATCATGCTCATGCTCATGCTCTGTGCATGAAGAGTACTTTTTACGCCTCTTCAAGTATGTCTTCGGCGACAGAAAAATGTGTAAAAAGTAGGCACCGCTGAGTAGAGCATCTCCAGGAGTGTTGTAGTTCTAGATTCATTTTATATGTCAGTTATAATTTTTTCTCTTGGGAAAATATATAACAAACATACCCTCTCTTCAGCAGCAGTTCCAAATGTTGTTCTAAACCTAAAGACTTGAATAATTGATTCTCAGAAACTTCTGTGGGCATATTCTCAGAATTCCTTAGGAATTCTCTTCAAATTTCCGCTGTAATTCCTCTCAGAACTTCTTTGGAATTTCCCTCAGAATTACTACCCCCTTCAAATTTCTCTATAAATCTCAGAAATCGTCTGGAATTTTCCTCAGAATTCCCTTAAATTTTTTTTTTAGAATTCCCCTAGAATTCTCCTCAGAATTCAGTTGCAATCCTTCATAGGATTTTTTCTGGAACTCTCCCTTTAATTCATTCGCAGTTTTTCTAAGAATTCCTCTGTAGTTCCCCTCAGAGTTCTTCTGCCATTCTCATCAGAATTCCTGTGGAATTAATCTTGGAATTACACTGAAATTCTCAAAATTCCACTCAAACTGTCTTCAGAAGTCCTGCGGAATTCTCCAGAAGTCCACTGGAACTCTTCTCAGAATTTCTCATGAATTCTTACTAGAATTTCTCTAGTATTCTCCTCAGGATTCTTCTTAAATTCTCATCAGAATTCCTCTCAAAATTCCGCTGGAATTTCTCCAGTATTCCTCTGGAATTTTCCCTCATAATTCTTTTGGGATTCCTCTCAGAACTTCTCTGGAATTTCCCTTAATATTCGTCTAAATCATTTTCGGTTCTATACCTAATTTAAATGTTCCACAATATGGAGAAATTCTCGAAAAAAAATTAAAAACAAAGAAACAAAGAAATGATGGTAATAACAAAGAAATAGGGATATGAAGGTCAGCGAGTTCAGACTTGTTGCTGCAACTTGAAATTATTAACGAAAATGTAGAACGTATACAAGATTCAAACAGATGCACGACGTTGATTCAAAGTTTGACGTTTGACTTGATTCCATAGACACTACCACAATGACAAAAAAAATATAAGGGCATCTCCAGGAGTGTATGGTCGTTACAAAATAGAACTGGATTTATAACAAAGGCAACTTCAGCAAAGCGTTCAGACTTGTTTTGGATAATTTTTGGATAATTTCGAACAGTTTCGTGTTAAAATTTAAAGCTGGAATACTACGTTGTTCTTTTTTTTTTTTTTTTTAAAAACTTTTTCTTTTTATTTTTTTTTTTTTTTTTGTTGGTGGTGGTGTGTGTGGGTAAACTAAAAACATAAAATTTATTTTAAATCCGGTCGGGGGCCTTTTTTTTTCTTGTTGTAGGTTTTCTTTTTTTTTTTTAATTTTTACAAGAGCAACAGTCTGAACTCGCTGACCAACATATCCCTTTTTCTTTGTTATTATCATCATTTCCCTATTTCTTTGTTTTTAATTTTTTTTCGAGAATTTCTCCATATTGTGGAATATTTAAATTAGGTATAGAACCGAAAATGATTTAGACGAATATTAAAGGGAATTCCAGAGAAGTTCTGAGAGGAATCCCAAAGGAATTATGAGGGAAAATTCCAGAGAAATACTGGAGAAATTCCAGCGGAATTTTGAGAGGAATTCCAAAGGAATTCTGATGAGAATTTAAGAAGAATCCTGAGGAGAATACTAGAGAAATTCTAGTAAGAATTCCTGAGAAATTCTGAGAAGAATTCCAGTGGACTTCTGGAGAATTCCGCAGGACTTCTGAAGACAGTTTGAGTGGAATTTTGAGAATTTCAGTGTAATTCCAAGATTAATTCCACAGGAATTCTGATGAGAATTGCAGAAGAACACTGAGGAGAACTCCAGAGGAATTCTTAGAAAAACTGCGAATGAATTAAAGGGAGAATTCCAGAAAAAATCCTATGAAGAATTGCAACTGAATTCTGAGGAGAATTCTAGGGAATTCTAAAAAAAAATTCTAAGGGAATTCTGAGGAAAATTCCAGACGATTTCTGAGATTTCTAGAGAAATTCGAAGGGGATAGTAATTCTGAGGGAAATTCCAAAGGAGTTCTGAGAGGAATTACAGCGGAAATTTGAGGAGAATTCCTAAGGAATTCTGAGAATATGCCCACAGAAGTTTTGAGAATCAATTATACACACACATTCAAGTCTTTAGGTTTAGAACAACATTTGGAACTGCTGCTGAAGAGAGGGTATGTTTGTTATATATTTTCCCAAGAGAAAAATTTATAACTGACATATAAAATGAATCTAGAACTACAACACTCCTGGAGATGCTCTTTGCAAGCTAACTCATTTGGAAGGAATCTGCTGAGGAAAATGTCCTTAATTCCATGGTCTTTCTTTCAACGTTCCCAAAATACCAGCCCAGAGGACGGTATTATGTGTTCAGTAATATATTTTTCAAAAATAAAGCAATCATAATACAGTATTATAATTCCACGTGCTCCACGTTAGTTCGGGAGACTGTGTAAACTTAATCTTTAACAAGAGCTGTTTGTTTTTGTCTTTTTGATTTCGGACGCTTCTCTTTAGGATTCTATACTGATGTTTTGTTTTTTTTTTAATTGCGTTTTTTTCATTCATACAGCGATGGACAAACACGGTTTTTGAGCTTCGCTCTTCTACAATAAGCTTAGTTCACAGTTCGCTATTTCAATTGCTACTCTAAGCAGCATATATTTGTTTGGTGTTGTGTTTGCTACAACTCACGTTGCTCTTTATTAATCTAAACAGGTGCGAGTTTAGTCTTATCATTTTGTTCTTGTTCTGGTGTAAGTTTAAAACTTTAAAGCGTCATCACTAGACATTGTTGTTTGTATTCTTTTAGAAAACTCTCATTTCCTACTTCGCCACTGAATTAAAATTTGTGTTTGTGCGTGTTTTTCGGAGGAGCTACTGCCCCATCCTAAAAACTCTTTCATTCAAGTGCATTAAGAAGTTCTTTCGTTTCACTAACAGTGTTTCCACGTTCCTAAAAAATTTGGCTACTTATTTCACCCTTTTGTGTTTGTTTTCATGTGAAATGCTTAAACATTAATGCAACTTCTTCTTTTAAGGCCTTTGAAATTGCGCTTCTAATTTGACTACTGATTTCTTCGCTACTCTCATCACTAGATTTCATGACTTAAAAAATTGATAGATAAATCCGGTATGGTTTTGATTATCTTGGTCACCGCTTCACACTGCTCGGGTTGAAGCTCTAGCATGCAGCATTTATCAGCGGATGCCGCACTCCTGATGCTCATCTTTTGGAAGCAAATATTATGTAAGCCGCTTTGATCCCCAACTTGAGCCCGTTGCCATACAAATACCATCCGTTGTACTAAGACTCATCTTAAACTGATCCTGACTCCTCATCGAAGCATAAACTTTCAACAACATTTCTGCCAACTCGCTAACAGGTAAATCTTCCCTTTCTGCTTCCTGGGAAATTAACCTCACCAAACTGACATCGTCCTCACAAAGGAGTCTCAACTCACAGAACAATTCCCGCTCCTGTTCGCTACCCACCATCTGTAGAATTTCAAACAACTTCTGCACCTCTTCAGGTTCCAGCTTAAGCAACGTTTCTATACTAAATTTGAACCCATCGATCGTGATGACCTTGGTGTCGGTCTTGTCCGAGGCAATTGTCACATTGTTTTGCAACGAATACTTCACGATCCTCAGCCCGATGTCGATCGCCCTCGAATCATTATTAAAATATTCACAGAAATGCTCCTCGAAACCGAAAAGCTTCAACGCCACGATCGCATTATTCTTCATCATCAGCTCCGCCTGGCGGATGCTGATGACCGTCTTGGTCCAGAAGCAGATGGAGGCTGCGTGCGCCAGGCGCGTTTCGATACTTGCATTATAGTAATTGGAATGCATCGCCGACAGAGTGTCGCAAATAACCAGATCGCTAATGATATTCCCTGCAATGAGAGAGCAAAGTTTAGGCTTCACTTTAAATAGATTCAATCAACAATAGCACCATACCTGTTTCGTTGATAAAGTTGCACACCTTGAACCCGGTGGCGATGCTGTGGCTGGTGGAAGCAACCCCCGAGAGGGCCGATATGTGCGGCATCGTTCCGAAGGTGAGCACGTGGGCCGTCAGGCTGAGCCATGCCGTGCGGGACTCCGAGTCGCAGAACGGATTCAGCGATTCTTGGTGGGCACTTTTGTCACGCAGGACATCGATCGATCGACCGGTGGCGTAGATGGCCGAACCGACGCTGGCTGCGATGAACGGGGTGGCCAGGCCACCCGACAGGAAGATGGCACCCGTGGCACCGGCGATACCTGGTCGAGAGGGTGGAGAAAGTTGAGAAAGTTGGAAAAGTTTTAGAACCAACAGAAAAACACAGGTCGAAGAAGGACGGAATACCGCCGTACTGCAGTACTTAGTAGTTCCGTTGTTTTCTAGTTAAATGCAAGTGGTTCTGGAATCTCTAGGAGGAAAAGCACGTTTTTCGGGTTCTTAACCGCTTCGGCTTTCTTCTTCAACTGTTTGCCACAATTTTGTGTTCTATACCTCATTCGTGGCGATCGTATAACGGGTGTCTACTGAAAAATATTTCATCAAGGTAGGGAACGGCCTAATCAAGGGTGACTGTTTTCATCAGTTTTATTTTCTTTGTATTCTAACTCAATTTTTGTTTCTCATTATTTTAGCAATTCAAATGTGTTGGGGTGCGACCCTATTTATTCACCTAAACTTACGGCTGTCATCTGATACTGTCATCCAACCGGATGCCATCGCAGATCAATGACGTATATAACAGGTCTGGCCCAACGCAATGCTTGCTTATATTGGTAGCAAAAATAATGTAAACATTGCTGAGCCGACGAGTGATGACGTAACACTGTTCTATGAGCGTGCATAGATTCAGATAAAAAAACTAGAAAGGACAGCCCAATGGGGTAATGCGTAATGAATATCGCTATTATTATTATTATTATTAGCCATATGCGAACATATCACTTTCACTTTACAACACTTTCCCAAAAATATTTGATTCCTATTGAAAGGTAGGGACTCTATCCAACGCACTAAAACGAACTGAAACACATTTAAGCACTGATTGGAATTTGAAGAGAACATTACCAACATTAAACAGCTTGTTATAAGAGGATTATGTCTGGAATAGGGAAATCATAACATGGCAGCAACCAGCGGGCAGCGATACATCATTTAACAGTTATTGGCAAGAGAAAAAACAAAACTGGGTCTATGTTCGAGAACTATACAAGAAGTGAAGAAAAATAAAGTCCTTTTTGAATTATTATTTATTTCGATGTTAGTAGTGTTTTAAATTACTGAAAAACACAACATATTTGGCGACGAGAAGTGCCTCTGAAGATTCATCATCGAAAACCGTGACGAAAACAATGACCGACGGAGAAAACGACGATTTTTCTGAAGCGGAAGTTTCCAGTCAGCAGCTGCTTAAGCAAATGGCGGAACAAAACACCAAGCTGTTGCTTATTTTCGAACGCCTTTCCACTCAGCAGGCGCCACTAGCAGCTAATCAGAAACGGAGCGCGGACCAGATTGTCGAATCATTGTCATCGGCAATCAAGGAATTTTGTTATGATCCGGGGGAATGACATTTGATCGTTCAACAAATATGAGGATCTTTTCAAAGCGGACGGTAGAGAGCTGGACGATTCTGCGAAGATACGGTTGCTGCTGCGCAGTTTGAGTGTACCAGTTCACGAGAAATTCACAAACTATCTCCTACCGCAACATCCACGCGAATTAACCTTCGACCAGGTTGTTCAGAAAATGAAGGCTAGCAAGTGTGGCTCGGATATCTCCGTCATTACCGAGCAAAACTGGAAGGAATGCGGATCGCCTACACTTTCAGAAACAGAACATCGGGCGAAAACAGCATCCGGAGAACAGTTACCTCTACTGGGAGAATTTGCTTGCGGAATGCAGATCGGCGAACAACAACAACGCGGAACCTGCTACGTCACGTTAGTGAAGCGTCTGAACTAGCTCGGTTTGGATTTCATGAACGCTTTCGATGTATGGACAAACCATCTGTAACCAGGTAAATTGTTCCAATTCATACAAATCAGACGACTGGTACCTCACCCGCTTTCCCGAAGTTTTTAGTGATTCCCTTGGACATTGCACAACAACAAAGGTGCAGCTGTACTTGAAACCCGATGCGCAACCAGTGTTCAACCCAAAACGACCGGTGCCTTTCCACGCAGTATCGAAATTCGACGATGAACTTGACAGACTGCAGCGACTGAACATTATCGAACCGGTGGATTATTCCGACTGGGCAGCTTTAATTGTCTCGGTACAGAAGCCAGGAGGAAAAGTTCGAGTCTGCGCCGACGACTCCACGGGGCTGAACGCGGCGATCGAACCCCATCATTTTCCACTGCCTACCCTAGAAGACATTTTCTCCAAGCTGTCGGGTAGCAAATTGTTCAGCATCATTGATTTATCCGACGCCTATCTTCAAGTCGAGGTGGACGATGGCGCGAAACGGATGCTCACAATTAACACCCATCGTGGGCTTTATCAGTTCAACCGCCTGCCTCCTGGGTTTTAAATCGGCACCCGGAGCCTTTCAGCAGTTAATGAGCAAGATGATCGCCGGGCTTGAAGGTGTGGATAATTTTCTGGACGATTTCCTTATCCACAGCGAGAACAGAGAACAACATGATCGCATATTGGAGAAGCTATTCACACGCATCCAGGAGTATGGGTTTCATCTACGTCCGGAAAAGTGCAGTTTCTACAAAAATAAAATCGGGTACATAGGCTTCATTATCAATGCTGATGGTATCAAGCCTGATCCTGAGAAGGTAGCTGCCATAGCCAAAATGCCACCACCAACAGATGTCAGCGAGCTCCGATCATTCCTCGGTGCGGCAAATTTCTACGGAAAGTTCATCCAGGAAATTCATCGAATCAGACCACCACTAGATGACCTTCTCAAGAAGGACAGGAAGTTTGTGTGGAGTAGCCAGTGTCAGAATGCGTTCGACAGCCTCAAAAGCGTATTGCAATCAGACTTGTTGCTTACGCACTACAACTCAAACCTCGAACTAATCGTAGCGGGTGATGCTTCAAAAACTGGAATCGGCGCTATCATAATGCATCGTTTTCCAGATGGCCAAATCAAAGCTATTGCGCACGCTTCGAAGACGTTAACCCCCACCGGACAAAGATACAGCCAGGTGGAGAAAGAAGCGTTGGCGTTAGTTTTTGCAGTGACGAAATTTCGACGAATGCTTCTTGGACGGAAGTTTACGCTGCAGACAGACCATCAGCCGCTTCTCAAGGTTTTCGGATCTAAGAAGGGTATCCCTCTACACACTGCAAATAGCCTTCAACGGTGGGCATTATCTTTGCTCGGATTCGATTTCAAGAAAGCAACCTTCAGCAATCATCATCAAATGCGCAACTGCCGACCAATCATGAGAGAGTCACTGTAGAGTTCCTTGTCCAGTAGTCGAGTATTAATACACGACACTGAAGAAGTCTGAACATTGTAGACAAAATACGCGTATCTGTCAAGATTAGCAATAAAGGTAGTTGGAATTAAATGTAAATTACTAAAGACTGTATTCGATGAAATTTGGACACACAAAATAGGTCACCAAAAATTTTCCTTGAGCCCGATTCTTTTCAAACTTTCTGGAAATAAAGTACTACTAAATGGTTAAGCTTTGACATCATTGGTTTATTGAACCTCTTCTCCCAACCCAAATGCCCGCACCTTTGCCTTGACCCCTTTCATCAAATTTTGGGCAATGATAGGACCGACTTGCTTACTTACTTTTAACCACACTTTCTTTAGTTCAAGTTCATTTTCTATCAGTTTTGGAGTTTTAACGAGCTTTGCCTTCATGATTGCCCAAAATTTTTCAATTGGGCGAAGTTCCGGAGTGTTTGGAGGGTTGACGTCTTTTGGTACAAAAAACTACATTATTATCTTTGTACCAGTCTAAGACGGACCGGGCATAGTGGCAAGATGCCAAATCCGGCCAAAACAGTGTCGGGCCATCGTGAGATCTCAAGAAGGGCAGAAGTCGTTTTTGGAGGCATTCGTCCTTGTAGATTTGTCCGTTGACGGTCCCAGAGGTGATGAAGGGCTGACTCATTTTGCCACATCCGCAGATCGCTTGCCAGACAAGGAATTTTTTGGCGAACTTCGACAGTTTCTTCTTCCGTACACTCTCCGGAACGGCCGACTTAGAGGTGGCGACGTAGTGTTCCTGTCCTGGCATTTGTTTGGTGTCGGCTTTAATGTAGGTCTCATCGTCCATCACAATGCAGAACGGTTTTGTGAGCCACTCCCTGTACAGTTTTCTTGCACGAGTTTTGGCCACCGAGTTCTGTTTACCGCTCCGGTTCGGTGCCTTCTGGACCTTGTACACATGTTATCCAGAACGTTTCATTGTTTTCTGCACAAAACAAACTGAAACTTTCGCCTTTTTCGCAACATCCCTGATCGAAATGTTGGGATAACGCTTAAATTGGTTCAATACCATCCTGGCCTTCTCCGGATTTGATGTGCCACGTTTTTTGCCACTACCATTTTTCCGCTTGGTTGTCTTCCGGTCCTTGAACGTTTTGATCACATGAGATACGGTTGAATGTGCGATTCCGAGCTGTTTTCCGATCCATCGATGAGAAGCGTTTGGGTTTTCGAAGTGAGTGCCCAAAATTTGTTGGCGCACTATTTCTTCATTCGAAGCCATCACTGAAATCACTCGACCGATTTTCACGAAACTCATTACACAATTGACACAACACAATGAAATACATTCAGTTAAAATTTCAATAATTTTTACCCACACGCTAAAAAGTTACGAACAATTGCGTGTGTCCAAATTTCATCGAATACAGTCTTTAATCTACTATTTTAGAATGATTTAAACTGAAATGCTGTTTGAAACAAACAAACAAAAATGGTTGAATCACCAAACGTTTACATATCATTTGTAATTTCAATTATTTGAATAAAATGCTAACAAACCGCTTAGAAAAAAGCAGATTTACACTTATAGACTTCTCTCAGTCCAAGAAGAGTCTACAAATGTTAATGCGAGCCTTTCTACTATTTTCAGGTTTTTTTAAGTAAAATATTAACTTTCCACCTATTGTTGAGTGACAGCGTCAGAGCGACTGGATGACGGAAAAAAATTTGTTTGAGCGGTTCAAATTCTAACACCTTGTAAACAAGCTCCCTGAACTTTCAAAAAAAGTGAGGTTAATACACTCGGTGCAATGAGCTATTAGAAGTCTTTATGACCATATGACTCGTGGAGACGTGATGTAGGAACTCGTGAGGACCGAAGGTCGGTCGCAGTCTCCTTCAAGGTTGTCAACTCACCTTTTTAAGCCCGAAACAAGTTGGCACCAGTGTCGTAGTTGCACCAGACTCCGGTGAAAAGGGGTAATTAGACTTTCTAGTTCTCACGTAGCAATGCTGCACGTGTACCAATCAGTAAAGGAAATGTATACCACTCAAGCTAGCAACCGTCGGGAGAAACAAGCGTCTGCTAAAAATGCTAAAAAAAATGATAACCTACCTAACTGCGATAACTTAATATTAGTTAACAGTTTCCAGGATCATAACCTTTTCTCTGGCGATGGATCAGAGAATTTCTAGTTCTTGGAGAACTGTTCACAATCACCCGAAGGATGTTGTTCTGAACTATCTGAAGTTTTCAAACTGCAAGCTTATTCTTGGTCGATTTAGTGGACTTTCTGTTGATCCTAAAAAAGTACTACATTTAGTTGAAGTTTTTTTGAACATGCGATCGGCACAACAACTTGCTATCTTGGGTGAGACCAAGGTAGACTACTTCCCCGGACCAATCGATCGGTGTGTTGCAGAGGTGAACTGTGACGTCTCCTGGCGGAACGAGTCAAGGTGACTTGGAGTGCGGAAACAGAATCGTCTGGGATTTATCTGCATTGATACAAATCTTCCAGCTATTGAAATATTCGGACAAAACATTGAGGCCCTCGTGAACTTTTCCAATCAGAGCACGAATCACTCGACCCATGTAGGTGATGGAAGTGTCGTCCGCAAACGTCGACAAAATACCATCACCTGGTAGGGAAAGAACATCTGACGTGAAGATGCTGAATAAGATAGGGCCGTAGAGGCTGCCCTCGGGAACACTAGCATCAACGTTGAACGTATCAGAATGGGAATTGTTGTACTAAAGTTGTATGGATGCAGCTTAAACACCAGACCATGGTGCCAGAAATTGCTTTTTCGACGTCCAACAATGCCAAGGCAGAAGTCTTTCCAAAGGATTCCGTTTGAGGATGTTAGTTACTCGCGTCAGTTGATGGATGGTAGAGTGGCCTTTCCTGACCTAAAATTGTTTCGATCAACTTCGAAATGCAGGACAAAAGGCTGATGGGGCGATAGCTTTTAGCGCTGGTAGGATCTTTGCCAGACTTGCTTGATGGCAGTTATCACCTCATCAGCCAATATACTACTATCTTCAGGGGCAACTATGGGTGTTTCGGCGACTCCGTAGACATTGCCTCCATAACAGTAGGCTCATGTGGGCTCATAATAGATTGGCCAAGGTTGTGTGGGTTCACATTGTGTTGACCTAAATGAAATGGCCATTATAACAGAGGTTATGAGTTGGGATGGGACAGAATTCTGGTCGAGCGGACTAAGCGGCGGAATTGGTCATGGCATATTTTTCAGAATATTGGTCAACTTCCACTAGGGGTTTTGCACAATCTAGAAGAGAGCAAATTTTAGATTCAAAATATATATTTCTGAGGAAATGTCAAGGGTTACGTGGGCCTCGACTTGACTCAACCGGGTGGGAGAATCCGGATTCAATAGCGTGTAGTGACTCTCCTCCAGGTCATTTATGGATGATGGATCCATTGTTGTTCCAATTGCAACCAACCGGGTTACTTGACGATGTCTTGCCAAGAAGGGGGGGGGCCCTTCTCTGGAACTGGTCTGATCGAGTCTAATGAGTCGAAAATCCGAGATATAAACGTTAACGTCAGGCTGGAGGTTCGTTTCGGTGGTGATGGCGATATCGATTCCCTCTCGTTGAGAAAACCAGTTAGCTAGGAATTTTTGTTCCGTGCGGAACGAGCATTCCAATTTAAAATATTGATGGTGGCTTCATGCTCCATATTTGTTCATGAAGTTCAGCGGCACAATGCTGGCAATGTTAACTTGTTGCTCCTTAGAACGGCAACGGCGCAGTTGTTGATGCAGGTTCTGGATGTATTTGTTCCGGCGTGTAGAGGTCATCATCAGGGGACTAGACGAGGGACATCTTGGGGTTGTCGCGGCGGCTGCAAGTCGATGTTGAACTGTGGTGGTTGGTTGGCGGTTTGGCTGCCGTAGTTGGTCAATCGGCACCACATAGTTTGGCATACTCATCACCGTGTCAACTGGGAGTAATTCCAGTCAACTGCGAAGCATTGAAGAAGCGATCGTTCGAACAGGTAAGTAATCCTTTAACCAAGTACATTATTAGAATTCGCAATTCCAATGTACTGGTGCCTTTACCACCCTATTGTACAAACTAAATCTAATACAAATATCGG
The DNA here is from genome assembly GCA_024533555.2 of Aedes koreicus. Classification (NCBI taxonomy): domain Eukaryota; kingdom Metazoa; phylum Arthropoda; class Insecta; order Diptera; family Culicidae; genus Aedes; species Aedes koreicus. The sequence continues at coordinate 23,059 of JAHHFK020002124.1, forward strand.
GGTATAAATGTTGATAGTTTAAAAATGTAGCTGCTTTCAATCGAATTTTGAGCATAATCTCTTATTAAACATAAGCTATTCCCCTGATAAGAGCAGCTATTGTTTTCTTCGACAGCAATTGACGGATCCTGCATTTATCACTTTGATGTCCAGGCACTAAGCGATTGTCTACAAATTACAAACGCTGAAAACTACACAACTAACACTTACCAATGATTCCGGTAGCAATATCCAACGCCTTGAAATAGTAGTTCTTCCACGCCGGTGTTTTGCCAATATCATAAACCACATTCTTCAAATTTGTCGCCACCAACCGGCCCTCCTTGGGATACATCATCTCCGCCGAGGGGTACTTGTTGTTCTTCAGGAAATCTTCAAAGTTCTGATACACCCTCCCGATGGAATCGATGAACTTCGGTTCCGTATCCGTTGCTTGCTGAAATTGATAGCGAAACAGTGGCACCTCGTACAGTTTCCCCTCGCTGAACAGCTCGATCGGCAGGATCGTCAACCGACACGTTACGTTCCGATGGATACCGCTGTACATCTGCTGAACGAGCTTATCGATCGTTTTGCGCGAATCCTCATCGTAGAAGCACAGCTGTTCCATGTACTCAAGCTGCAGCTCCTCATCGGTCCACTCGTTCGGGTCCTTCATGGTAAGGCTCAGCACGTAGCCGAGCGTATTGTCCAGACTGGTTCCCTGCAGCAGTTGCGGTTCGTCACCCTTGCAGCTGCCTCCCCGGTTGAGGAACTTTTTCATGTTCTCCTGAGCACGGTCAATCCAATCCTCGCGTGACACCTCCATCGTGCAGATGCAGTGTGGTTAGTTAGAGAAATGGTGTTAAAAAATTGCAAGTCTTCTTCGTTTTGCACTTTCTGTAAATCAACGTTGATAACATATGTTGATCTCATTCGCGGAGCCACTGTTTGGAGCAGTGATTGATTTGCGTGTGGAATTTGAGGGTGGAAGAGGGTGTTTGTTTGATTGTGTCAATCGAGATGGAAGGCATCATCCATGGAAAATGTCTAGAAAAGAAAACAACTTCCTTAGTTTTTTTTTTTTTTTTTTAATTCTCAAGTCAACATAAAAGAGCGTGAAAAGTGCCACAACACAGAACAAGATACATGTAGCATTGTCGAGAGAGTGTGAAAAATCAATAAAATCTAATCAATACAGGAAGGCATTTTTACATTTATGACCTTCGACAATAGTCTCGAAATTATTAACTTTCAAATTCAATGCAGTAGAACTCTCTTTGGAAAAGTGTCCATGTCATCTTCTGTTATGTAAATAGAACTCAACTTTACATGCTTACTTACGTTTTCCTAGATGTCGAACTGGGATCAATTTGGCGCTGCTTTAATGCAAACTGATACTCATACCTTGTTTCCAAATACGAATGCCAATTTCCTTTATCAATCTGAAAGCAAACGATTGCAAATTTTTACTAATTAGCAAAGTGGCAATGCGTGCGTGTCTCACACTATTACTGTTGATGAGGTATGTAGAACAAAAATAGACGATAACCGAAGCGCTGCCTGTACAGTGTAAGCTCAGCCGTTACAGTAGCAATGGAGCACAGCTAATGACGATGGGCGTTTTTTCTTTGTACCGACGTTCCTTTACCCATCCGCTAAAAAGGGTGGCGTTCAGGGGGTGTAAGGAAACGCAAAAGCAAACGTGCATACGCTGCTTCTCTGAGTCACGCTTCACTCCTACTTCCGCTCGCTCGATCCGATTTCTCACCCTTTATTTTGATGTAATGAAAACGACCACGACTCTTGATCAATACTTCTCGCTGCTAGCACCGATTCGTTATCACTGCTGATTTACCTGAACCGAACTTCAATCCGAAGTCCGCGCCAGTGAGTTTGAAAACTTTGTCACGAGCTGTAACGAAGACAAAGAAACTGGAAAAAGAAACACAAAACAAGAATGTTTTCAATATGGTCTGAAAGTGTGCGTTCGTAGGGCTGTGCGATGATAAACGAGCGTACA
>JAHHFK020002125.1:730000-751887 GCA_024533555.2 Aedes koreicus
GGCACTAGTGTCCATATAATAATCCAGTATCAGCTGGATGCAGATCCTTACTATTCTTAATAATCCTTCCTCAGATCTTAATATAAAATGGCGACTATTGGTTCAAAAATAGCTTTCGAGAATTATACAGTTTGGGAGTTTTTGGAACAAATAATGTATAGAGACCAACGTCATTGAGTAATGTAACCATTGCCCCAAATCTCCTTCACTTAATTTATACTGCCAGCTAATTAGTGATATCTGACGAAAAATAAAGAAAAATGCGTTGAAGGCGATCATAAATATCACGTTTCATAGCGCGCATCCTTTCAAGCGAGTCCGTTTTCTCTTTACCCGGAATCTTACAATGAGATTGGACCCAAACAAAGTGATAACAAAAGAACGTGAAGATAAAGCACTTAGAAGATCTCGCATTTTCATAAGCCGAATAGCCTCTAAAGAACTGAGACTATCCGTGAAAATAAATTATTGATCCAGTGCAAGTGAGGCAATAGTTTCTATTGAAGAATGTATTGCTGCCTAACCAGTGACAAAAACCGAATAAGAGCTTGAAATTTAAGAGCATTATAGACCCGGCTAGACCGAAATTTGCAGCAAATATCAACGGAGCATCGAAGGATAATGATGCTCTGGGATACCATGAAGGTCTTATTTCAAGGATAAATCAAAATGAATCGAATTGCCGAAGTTTGAGGACTTAACTCAAGAAGATTCTCAAAGTTTTCGAACTTCACACCTGGTCAGAGGCCGAAGAGATAATTCTAAAAGCTGATTCGAAAGTGGCAACATGTCAGTCAGCACTTCAAGACTCATGGTATAAGTCGGTAGCATGCAATCTAACGCAATATGAAAACACCGATTCTGAATGAAGGATGTGTAACCGAGCCACAGACTGAAATCAAAAACGTATTCTAGAACCAACAAAATCGTCCAATGGTTTTTTTTTTATAAAAATTCCATCAAATCACGCTCATTTAATATAATTTGTGCGATGGTTTTCAGTACTACAACCAACCAGCGGATGTTTATATTGCAATTTTGTTATATATTTCACCACGCAATTAAACGTGGTCTGCGGTCTGCGGTCCACTGTAAGAAAATGGAGAGACGGGATTTGCTGAGATTTTCTTAGGCTTTTGTAAATAAAAATAAGTCAGCCACCGAGATTTGGGACGCTGAGATCGCACAATCACATTTGCTTTCTCCGGCGAACTGAGAATTAAGGGAAATGTTCTTCACATTGAATGTAAGAAATTTTTGGTTGGCGTGCAGTGAGTCGAGAAATTTACCTTCGCAAAAAATTCCTATATCATACCAGGAATCGAACCCAACCACCTCCAGTATGGTGTTTCATTTGTAGTTGGGCCTTCACCGGCTGAGCTGAGGGAGGACCTCATTGCAAACATAGAATGCAAATAACTCCTCTCTCAACAGCAAACAGAAGTGTATAGGATATGCCTTCGAGTGCCGACAATCAACGTTCCATTCGTTACACTCCCCATCACCACACTGAGAATGACCCTTTACTGACGCGCCTGGCCCTACGCACGACGACGTCGGAGATTGCCACCGGTTGCTGCACGTTGCAGTTGATGAAGTTTGAATTTTCCCCAGGGACCCATCGTGCTCGCCTCATCAGCGTCATCCCGCTGCCATCAGCGGCATATCGAAATTGAGCCTTTACAGTGATTGCCCTGGAGCTTTTAATTAATTTCGAATAAATAAAAGCATTATTAAAAATCGTTTAATTTATTTATCTCAGCAGACGATCAAATCATCGCTTAAGATGGCTGTGCGAGTTGGTCCGTCGTTGTCGACTCTTGCTGATCGTTACGAGTAGGGAGTTCAACTGCGAATAAGACGATATTCATCGGAGTTCAAGTTGGATAGTCGTCTGTGTAAAGAACAAAGTGGACGATTTTTCATTTGAGACATGAAAGTTTATTTTAGATTGGTGAATACCGTCCTTGAACCGATCGGTGCATTCTCTAAAATGGGTCCACATTAACGCCGCTTAGGAATCTACCGCGATCGATGTCGCGACATCGGTGACTAATTTTATGAATGATTTTATTTTCACTCACCGCTCAGACCGCACCGCCAGACCGCACATTCCCTGGCTGCTCGATCACAATCGCACCAGACAAGTTGTTAGCGCTGAAAGTGTTTAATTCGAGAAGAGCTCAAAATTCACGCTCCACCCGGCAGCTACCGGAGATAAGCGGTTGATTGTTTTAATCTTCTACTTTATAGGTTATGAAGACCTTTTAAGTGATTTTCCTGTGGTCTTTTGGCTTTTCGCTGCAGCTACCGTCGCCGCCGCGCCGATGAAATCATTCCGACTGCGGATCGCTCACTAATCGTTTTCCCATTTTCACTGCCGTCAGAAGACTGCGGCCACTGACTGTCGTTTCAGGAGGAGCTCTGGCCCGTGCCGAAATTAATGTGGTGCAAAATCGTCTTAAAGAAGCGGCTACCGGCGAAAGATTTTACGGTCATTCTAATCTGCATTAGCATTTTTATTGGGAACATTGCAACGGCTAATTAAGCGATTACCTGTTTGAACGGAACCGGAGAGGCATTTGAGACTGTTGAAGAAGATGGTGGTGTATTTGCTTTCGTTTTTAGCTGAATGGTAAGGTTCAACGTGTCTGAAAAGATGATTGATTAAAAATCCCCACCATGTATTTGAAATTCTTTATTTTACTCGTTTCTGAATCGATCTTAGCATTTTGTTAAAAATCATGTCGGGTATAGGCTGTTCCGATAATTATAAATACACTAATGACTTAAGACACTAACCGTCAATTCAAAATACGTACAGTATTTAACTAACTTTTGGCTGCGTCATGCCGTTTATATCCAAATTAAACTGATGTTGTCATTTTTTACAATTTTTTGCACAGAAGTTTGAAAATGCGTGGTCTTTCTCCCGAGCAAAGAAAACGGATTGTGCACAAACGATGCACCGTCAGTGGTCTTTCGATCCTAAAACTGGCTAAGGAAGAAGGTGTGAGCGTCAGAGCAGTTCAAACCGCATTACGGAAGTATCAACAACAGTGCTCTTTCGTAGATTCCCCGAGACGGGGTAGAAAACCCGGTCCCACTGACCCTACAATCAACATAAAAGTAAGGGACTACTTCAAACGTCATCCTTCAGCAACAGTCCGAGATGTGGCGAAAAAGCTAAGTACTTCGGCGACTAATGTTATGCATGCCAATGAGAGAATGGGACTGCAGACTCGTTGGAAGCAAAAGCTGCACTATGCAGGGATCACAGTTTCATACCTCGCCGAAGGAAGCCATTCACACCGACAAATTTGACACGAAGGCAATGGTTTGGCAGGCCATATGCAGATGTGAAAAACATATCTCGTCCATTCATTATGACAGACACAATGGATGGTCAAATCTACGTGAAGGAGTGTTTGCAAACAAGGTTGCTGCCGAAAGGCAGCAAAATAGCATTAGGACTAGCCTACGCGACGCCCTAGGAAATACCGCGGAGCAAGTAACACGAATGCTGGACTTTCTAAGGGAAACAAGGCTGTTCTCCTAACTTTAGTGAAACCAGAAAATAGAAGAAGCTGAAAAAGAAAACGAAAACAAAAAAAGGTGAAACGTGTCCGATGCTAAGCCGAATGAACAAACAGAAGTCGATGAAGAAAAAGAAACGTAACACAATCGAAGAAGAAGAAAAACGAAGAGGATAAAGTGGACGAATAGAAGTCGAAGAAGAAAAACGGAAGAGAAGAAGCACAATAAGTTGAAGGCGTAGAGAAACAAGGATGAAATAAGAAGATAAGCAGAAGAAGAAAAGTGAAAGGAGAAAATCAACAAAGAAGGATAAAATAACAGCGATACGAAAAATGCACGAAGCAGAAAAATTGAAGCAAACCAACGGAGCAATAGAAGCCGAAGAAGAGAAGCATAACGGAATCAGCGGAAGAAGAAAACCGAAGCGGATGGAGGAAAAAATGAAAAGTGAAATAATAGAAGACAACGTGAATGAGAGAAACGTAACACAATCGATGAAGAAGCAAAGCGAAGCAGGCAAAGTGGACGAATAGAAGTCGAAGAAAAGAAACGGAAGTGCAGAAGCACAAGAAATTGAAGACAAACTGAAGGGAAAAAAATGGAAGAGGATAAGCAGAAGAAAATAAGTGGAAGGAGAAAAAGAAGCGTATCGGAATCAATGGACGAAGGAAACCGGAGCGGTGGAGAAAAAAATTGAAGAAGATAACCTGACGAAGAAAAGTGGAAGGAGAAAACGAAACGTAACGGAATCAGTGGAAGAAGATAAACAAAGCGGATGGAGAAGAAAATAAAAAGCAGAAGAAATGGAAAGAGGCACAACGGAAGAAGCAAAGCAGTGGAAAGAAGCGAAATAGAAAAATAAAATAGAAGAAGACAACGTGAATGAGGGACACGTTACACAACTGAAGAGGCAGCGAAGCGAACAAAGTGGACGGATAGAAATCGAAGAAGAGAAACGGAAGAGCAGCAGCACAAAAAGTTGAAGACGTAAAGAAACCGAAGAAAAAAAAACTGGAAGAAGATTAGCAGAAGCAGAAAAATGGAAGCAGAAAAAGAAGCGTATCGGAATCAATAGAAGAAGGAAACCGAATCGGATGGAGGAAAAAATGAAATGCAGAGGAAATTAAAGGAGACACAATGGAAGAAGCAATGTACTGGAAAGAAGCCAAATTAAAAAGTGAAATGGAAGAAGAAAACATGAATGAGAGAAACGTAACACAACTGAAGAAGACGAAAAGCGAAGCAGAAGAAGAAAAGTGGAAGGAGAAAATCAAAAAAGGAAGGAAAAATAGCAGAGATAAGAAAAGCAGAACAATCGCAAGAAGCAGGAAAAATTCGGAGCAAATCAGCGAAGGAACAGAAGGATAAGTAGAGAAGCCGATGAATAAGGGTTGAGAAGGGCAGAATGAAGTGAATTGAGAAACGAATTATTGGATTAATATTATATGTGAATATCAGAATTTCGTAAGACACGAATGCACCCTTCTGGTGTAAAGTGTCATTAATAAAAAAAAAAAAATCAAAATATATATTTATTTACAAAATAACAGTTTATAATCATTCATTTCCTATTTCACAGACATAACGAATCGTTTATGGGTACAGAGAAACAGGAGTAATTGTAAAATTATTTTTTTTATTTTGGGGTTCTATTAAGTTTATGTTTTTGGCAATGCTCATACTCATATTAATTTTTTTTTGCCTTATTGTTGGTTATGCTTTGATATATATCTAATTGTGTTAATATTGTTTTTACCTTGTCTTTTCAGTATTTATTTTTTTTTTTGCCTGTGTATAAGCATAACAGTTGATTTCTTGCAATGAAGATAGCAATGATTTTTGTCCAAAATTATTAGTTATTTTGTTGAACATTTCTTTCAGAGTCGCAAAGTTAGAAATTTTATGTAATTTAGTAGTACTGAACCAGAGTGACAGCTGAAGATCATTTTCAGAACTTTAATCTGAATACTTTGACGTGCTGTTTCCCTAGTTTCACAACAGGTAGACCATATTGTTTGTCAATTCATTGTAGACTAGTTTTGTTGCAAATAGTACTTAATGTCTTATTTGTTATACCTAAATTACCCTAACCACGAAAGATTTTGTTTTTCCTAAGCGTATTTTTATTCAATGTCACATCTATTATATCACAATACTTATTATAGCAGGACATCATTATATTTAAAGGCCCATTCTTAGCATAGTGTTTTCTTTGACTGTGTATGTAAAACAATTGTCTTTTTCTTAGGAAGCGAGAGGGAGCATAGAAGTTTTGATTTTCTAAGAACTCTTGTGTGTTTACTCTTTGCATAATAACAGCATGCAGAAAAGTGATCATTGCGAATTCTCTTCTTTTTTTAAGCCCATCTAAATTATTCAGCATACCTCTTGACTCATGAGACGGTATCGGTAAAGTCGTCCAACCTAACTTACGTAGGGCAAATAGCAAAAAATGTTTTTGAACTAACTCTATACGGCTTACATGTGTATCTTGATATGGAGACCAAACTTTGCTACCATATTCAAGAAGGGGTCTCACATAAGGACTGCATCGTTAATTATGAGTACACCTTTGAAGTTCTGTATGAAAAAGACTATGACTTATTTTTACACCTGTTTAGTGCCTTGTAAACAAACGAAAATCTTCATTAAAAGTTAAAGTTTTACTTCAAGCGGAACAATGCGAGGTCTAAGCAAAAATCGATTGTGATCAAGTACAGCACTATATCTGATGAGACTACAGAATCCTATTTCCATGTTCCTTTGTCCAACCCATCCCCAAAAAATGTCACCTTCTCTAACCTCGGGTAAACCGCGAGTAAACGGCCCAAGTCCTACTAATCCTAGTATTAAGTCATTACATTATACAAAAAACAATAAATTATCGGCTCCGTAAAGCTAACGCAATTGAGCCTCCCAAATAAATGAACTAGATAAAAAAAAGTACAGCACTGAAAAGGGATTGTCGCTAAGAAAATTAGCAAAAGAAGAATGTGTTAGTGTCTGTGCGGTCCAAAATGCGATCAACCGGCTTTTTATGCATAACACATTGAAGGACTTACCCGGCCGTGGTAGAAAAACAGGTGCATCAAACCCAAATTTGCAAAATTTTTGAAGGAAAAACGGAGGTATCTATCAAAGATTGCTGTTGGGGCGCTGGTTCTCCGGATTCGTGGTGGACTCGCTGTGGTATAATGTCCGTCGGATGTGCTACACAAAAAAACGCGCGAACTACTAGCGAAACACTAATGAAAGGTACTCGAAACTTTATTTACTGCGATAGAGGTTTTGATGTACACTCGGTGGTAGTTTTATTTGACTGAACTCTATTGGTCTTTGGCTACGGGTTATCAGTGAAGAGAGGGTATTGTGTTGCTCGAAATAGAGTGTGAGAAAGTCTCCCTACGAACATTCTGCTCTGTTTTGTGGTATTCAAAGTAGGTTGAGTATGAGTGCCTTAATTTAGCTACGAATTCATTTAGGGTAACTTCAAATATTATGGGAAGTGCCCTAACAATTGCGCAAAAAAGTGTGGAACGACGATTGCAATGGTCCAACGCACAAAGGGGCAAAATTACCTGAAGACGTACCGGAAACAAAAATGTCCGAAACGCTCGGAAGCTGTAAGACGACGTTTTAAGCAAAAATGGCATGTGCCTTATCATGGATGACGAGACGTACGTCAAATTGGACTACAGGGCACTTCCAGGGGCACAGTTTTACACCGTGAAGCGTGGAACGGATGTCTTAAATTCGGAAAAATCGATTTTTTGCGAAAAATTTGGAAAAAAGGTGTTGGGCAAGCAATTTATCAGTGTGGTATGAAATCGACACATTTTTTCACTACCACAAATATAAACGCCGAAATGTACCGGAAGGAATGCATGCAGAAACGAATTCTACCACTAATCCGAATACACAGAGGTTCGACACTGTTTTGGCCTGATTTGGCATCCTGTCACTATGCGCGTGCCATCTTGGACTGGTATGAAGAGAACAATGTCCAATTTGTGGAAAAGGCGATGAATCCTCCAAATTGTCCGCAAATAAGGCCCATTGAGAAATTTTGGGCTTTGATGTAAGGAAAGCTGCGGAAGAAGGCTAGAGGAGCAGATGACATCATCAAATTCAAAAAGGACTGGGTAAACGTAAGCAAAACCATCGTCGGAACGGTTGTGCAAAACCTCAAGAGGAATATTAAGAAGAATGTGCGAGAGCTGGCCAAATCTACGAAAAATTAAATTAACACTGATGTAATGGGCTTTTTTGGTGGTCAATCAACAATGTAAATGAATTTGAGATGCAAAATAAATCAAACACATTTAAAAACAGCAATTTTTAGGTGTACTCATAATTAACGATACAGTCCTTATGTTACGTAAAGGGTTTTGATTGTGTATGGATCATTAAAGTTCAAGCTAAACCTTTTGATAAACCCGAGCATGTTGCTTATGTTGCTGTTATGTTGCTTTTTATAAATGATATTATTATAATGTTCGGCAAAAGTTAATTAAGGATCGAGTATAACACTTACGTCTCTAATTTGACTGCATTTTCCAACATTTTTCTGGCCGAGTGTAATAGATTTTTGCAATATAGTGTGTTTTCTGGTTACATTATTTTCCAACAAATTTTTCTTACACCAAATGTAAAAATTATCAATTTCGTATTGAAATAATTCAAGGTCAGATGTCTCACATATCTCCATGAAAAATTTCATGTCGTCTGCATATATTGAAACCCGCAGAAAACTCAAAATGTGTTCTATATCATTGATAAATAAAATAAATAATAATGGATCAAGATTAGACCCTTATGACACGCCCAATGTGACGTTACCAATTGTTGAAAGTTTTCTTAATATTTGCGTTCTCTGAGTCAACTAAGATTCAATCCATTTTAGTAGCCCAGGATGTAATCCCAACTTGGATAATTTAAAAAGCAACAGAGGAATATCAACTCCGTCAAATGCTTTACTAAAATCGGTATATAGCACTTCAACATAATATCCGATATTTATTATTTAGCTTTTTACATATTTATTATTTAACTTTAATTTGATAACAGTTTGACTGCTGCGTCAATATGCATTGTTGTTTAGCTTGATGTTCTCAGTAAATCCAACAAGAAAGTGATCTACGCATCGTACTCTTTCTTAATTTTTTTCAATTACGTTGAAACCCGTAACGTTTTTCGAGTGTATCTCAGACTCCTTCTCTTTCTACTAATCAACATTTTCAACAACATGTTGTGAACATTGTCAGATAAAAAGCGAGCCTGAAGGTCGTGGCCTTTTTCTCAAAACTTGTAATCAGCGTCAATTCTCCATTCTCACTTAATTATACTCTATATATTATTGCATATCCATTAACTTAACTAGCTTCCAGGAGTAACGGAGAGAAACAGGATGAACTTCCGTACAACATGTTTTTGTAGCGGGCGGCGGCAATATCGACAACGGACAAACTTATCACCAACTTGATTTCTTAAATATATTTTTATGAAAATTGCAAACATCGCTTGCTGAGCTTACCCGACCTACTAACACAATTTCACCTTTCCCGTGACTTTTATGAGAAGTCGTGGATTCTCCGCATCCCTCTTAAGTAAGTGTCAGACTAACATTCCTTCCTTATCCCCACCAGTTGCAAGGACGTGGTCAGGACAGCTCTGGTCTGTTGGAAGGGGACACATCCTTTGTCTAAGAGGTAGGGATCGTTCACAAATCACTATTTAACAGCAACCGATACAGGTGCGTTTCCATCTTAACATCAGTTCAGAGCTTGTACCACCTACGCTATTGTGCGACCTGGTTTATGCTATGCTATGCTATGATATAGCGCTTCAACATAATATCCTTTATCCATTAATTAGTGGATATTGATCGTCCTTTAACAAAACCATGCTGTTTATTAGAAATAAATGTCTTCACCTGCGAAAATATATTATCATTTATGATAGATTCAAAAAGTTTTGGAATGCTTGATATTATAGCAACCCCTCGATAATTTTTAATGACAGATTTTTTTTTCATTTTTAAAAATTGGGATCTTTTTGATTCTTTCCGAACAGCAAGAAGAACGCTGGACTCCAATGATGAATTAAACAACCAAATTTAAGGTTTGACAAGCTCCTTTGAAAGAGATTGTAAAAAAAAAGGTGGTAAGCCATCAGATCCAGCATCCTTTGAAGCATCCAAAGTTTCAAGAGCATGTAAGATTTCCCTGACAGATAAATTATCAACTGAAATGTCCGTCATTGGCTCGGAGAGGTACGAGAAATATTGCAAGTCACGCCAATTATCGTCATGAGAAGTATAGATGTCCTGGAAGAAAGCAACGAATAAGTTACTATTGGCATTTGTTGTGTAACCGACCGTTGTTGTCTAAATGTATTTTTGACGGAAAGTTCTTAGACTTACGTTTTGACGTAGACTACGTCTTACGGCAAGGGTAGGATGTCAAATGAAAATCTAAAATATTGCGGCCGTCACGAAAAACCGTACGTTTTGTACGCGAATAACTCAAATAATCCACGATAGATTTACATGATTTCTTCCTCAATCGGTCGGAAATTTTCCCGCGCTCCAAATCAATTGTCGAACATTATTCTCAAACAATAGTAAACTATTGAAAATAACGCAAATATAAGGTGATGTCTTATAATGCCATTTTTCAGAGTAAATTTACCAAATTTCCTATCACAGTTTTCAAATCGAAGCAAGGAACGTCTTGCATAATCTTCTTCTGCTTTGTATTAGAGAGGGACTTTAACCAATCATGTCATTCGTCTCTCCATGTACGTCTCGCATGCAGCTGAGAACGAAAAAAAACGCACACTTAGGAAAAATTTGCCTCATTCGTTTGGCAGCATTGAAGCTGTGCGGAGCTGGTCGCAGGTAGCTGGTCGCAGGCAGCAGGTCGCAGGCAGCTGGTCGCAGCTGATTCATTCGTCCGGCAGCGGAGCTGGTCGCAGAGGCAGTTGGTGGTCGCATAGCAGCTGGTGGTGGTAAGTACCAAGGCTCTCCCAAACAGCGATCGTCGCGATGAGGTAAAATGGCGGATTATGGGGGCGCACAATCGCGTCGGTTTGTGCAAGCCGCCATCTTACCTCATCGTGGCGATTGTTTCGCAGCGACTTCGAAAACGCTGCTGTTTGGGGGAAAGCATCCTTGGGGGCGAGCAGCAGTAGGTGGAAATAATCTGTCCTTTTGAGGACAATAAATTAAAATAAAAGAGTTGTTTATTATAGAACTAATCTTAAATTTAGTACGGCACAATCCATAAATTGATAATCTGTCCTTTTGAGGACAACCAATTTAATTAAAAGAATTGTTTATATAATACAAGAATTAAACTTTTATTTCGTTTGGTTTGTGCGCCTAATAAAGACTGTATTCGATGAAATTTGAACACACAAAATAGGTCACCAAAAATTTTCCTTAAGCCCGATTCTTTTGAAACTTTCTGGAAATAAAGGACTACTAAATGGTTAAGTTTTGACATCATTGGTTTATTGAACCTCTTCTCCCAACCCAAATGCCCGCACCTTTGCCTTGACCCCTTTCATCAAATTTTGGGCAATGATAGGACCGACTTGCTTATTTACTTTTAACCACACTTTCTTTAGTTCAAGTTCATTTTCTATCAGTTTTGGAGTTTTAACGAGCTTTGCCTTCATGATTGCCCAAAATTTTTCAATTGGGCGAAGTTCCGGAGTGTTTGGAGGGTTGACGTCTTTTGGTACAAAAACTACATTATTATCTTTGTACCAGTCTAAGACGGGCCGAGCATAGTGGCAAGATGCCAAAACCGGCCAAAACAGTGTCGGGCCATCGTGAGATCTCAAGAAGAGCAGAAGTCGTTTTTGGAGGCATTCGTCCTTGTAGATTTGTCCGTTGACGGTCCCAGAGGTGATGAAGGGCTGACTCATTTTGCCACTTCCGCAGATCGCTTGCCAGACAAGAAATTGTTTGGCGAATTTCGACAGTTTCTTCTCCCGTACGCTCTCCGGAACGGCCAACTTAGAGGTGGCGACGTAGTGTTCCTGTCCTGGCATTTGTTTGGTGTCGGCTTTAATGTAGGTCTCATCGTCCATCACAATGCAGAATGGTTTTGTGAGCCACTCCCTGTACAGTTTTCTTGCACGAGTTTTGGCTACCGGGTTCTGTTTATCGCTCCGGTTCGGTGCCTTCTGGACCTTGTACACATGTAATCCAGAACGTTTCATTGTTTTCTGCACAAAACAAACTGAAACATTCGCCTTTTTCGCAACATCCCTGATCGAAATGTTGGGATAACGCTTAAATTGGTTCAATACCATCCTGGCCTTCTCACGATTTGATGTGCCACGTTTTTTGCTACTACCATTTTTCCGCTTGGTTGTCTTACGGTCCTTGAACGTTTTGATCACATGGGATACGGTTGAATGTGCGATTCCGAGCTGTTTTCCGATCCATCGATGAGAAGCGTTTGGGTTTTCGAAGTGAGTGCCCAAAATTTTTTGGCGCACTTTTTCTTTATTCGAAGCCATCACTGAAATCACTCGACCGATGTTTACGAAACTCATTACACAATTGACACAACACAATGAAATACATTCAGTTAAAATTTCAATAATTTTTACCCACACGCTAAGAAGTTACGAACAATTGCGTGTGTCCAAATTTCATCGAATACAGTCTTTATCATGGTGCCGATTCGTTCGCCGCAACTGCAAAAACGCCTCCATAGAGGGTGAGCCGTCGGGAAAATTTTACCCAGCTGGTTGGCGCAACCCACTAATAAATAATCTGTCCTTTTGAGGACCACATTCGTCGTGCATTTTGAGAGCCGTATCCTTTTCTTGGTCTGCATTTGTACCAAACATGCGCAGATACTCATCGACTGTTTGCTCGAGGTTGAACTCGCAATCGTATTCTTTTCGCTTCTGTAGAAGTGCGCTTTCATACTGATCACATCTGCAGGAACTTGTGGCAATCAGGTATGTCACACATCTCACTACGAAACGGAAGAAACAGCAGCACCATCTCGCGCTTGTAGTCGATGAGCTCGTTCATTGAGTACGACCGCCAACGCAATACGTGCGCAGTGTTACGGTGACTGTACGTGTTCGACGTTTTCTGTACTTTCGCGTAACGCGCTGCAAAATCTGCAAGACATACATCCTCTAGCCCTTCGCGTGCTTCGTACTTCTGGATTATATTGGATGTCCAGATATCGGTGGAATCATCCGAAACACCTTCTACATCCATCTGCTGCACACGCTTTCTCGTCTTCGTTCTCTCGTGTGGCCACAAAGTGGGAATGAACTCGACCTTTCTGCTGGCTTCAGCCATTGGCTGGCTAAGAAGGTACCAGGCAGCCTCCTGAGCAGACATTTCTACTGAATTGAGCATCTTGATGCTCACTTTCTTCAGCAGTGACTGGTAGTCCTGATCCGGGAACTCTTCCTGCAGCTTCAAGAGATCGCGATGTAGACTGCTAATGCCCCGATTAGTTTTGTTAACGTACTCGACGACGTACGCTGCACAAGAAAACTCCTCGAGGATGAACTGCAGATCCATGTTCGAACGGAGAACATTAGCAATCCACGGATTGAACGTGTTAGTCCACAATTCCGTCATTGACCGTTTGACCAGAACGGTAGGTCGGCTTATGGATGCGCGAACGATATCGAGGTAGTAGTCGTATGTGCAGCAGCAGTTTTAGAGAAATTGATCCAGCGTATCGAAAACTTTGTTTTCCAATGCAGCGTGAATCTCTGTGGCGCGTTTCTTCAGCTGACCACGTCGACCATCATCAGCCGGGAGTGGCAACAAAACTCTTGTCTAATCCATGGGCCTGTAGGGGATGTTGAAACGGCAACTTTGCTCACCTCGTTTGTAGCACGTGAAAGTGTGCTTGTGTACCTGATTTCCATAGCTGTCTGGCAGGGCAAGAACGGGTTTATGACCAGGATGTATGTGTTTATTTTATATTTATAAGATTAATTATTTAAACATCATCCGAAACGACTATGTACCGATGCCGAGTGGCCACGTGTTTATCGGGTAAAACTGAAAGCAGCCAGAGGTAATGCGTTTCCAACTAACTGGTTGAGACGCTGGAGAAAGGCCTTCAACTCGAAGCCGTATCACCATTTATCCTTTTTAAAGAGTGTACAATATAATTTTCGAATATACAGCTGATCTAACGATCTATTAGAACCACACCCACACTATTTTGATCAGATTACGCCTTACGACTAGGGTAGGGGTGAAATGAAAATTTGAAAATAACTGAAACAAACATTTCTCCATAGATTCTCGAAATGTTTGCTTCAATCAGTTCAAGTTTTTCGCCACTGCCAACTAACAAAACTATCATTAATTATTGACATTGAATTTCCAAACAGATACTGAACAATCCATAACGCGATAAAGATAATGGACTCCAGCTGGTCGATCATATCAACACCATCACTACAGCCAGCACAACCGTTGCCCTTTCATCATACCAACATTCAAACCAAACGGCTATTTCCAGGGCCGCCAAATAATTTTTAAGAAGCGAATCATAGAATGTTCTAACATACACACTTAGAAAATTTTATAGTATTCGGTAATTCTTTACCGAACTTTCAACAGCGGAACGTTGGGTAATCCGATTTAACGGATTTCGGTAAAATTTGAAAAGTTCCGGTAATTTTTTTACCGGAATACTGTAAAATTTCACCGAAATCCGGAAGCTGTTGAAAGTTGGGTTAAAAATTACCGAATGCTGTAAAATTTTCTAAGTGTGTACTTACTCATTTACTTATGACAACCCTTAGAACAGTACCTGCGTTTTAATGTTCTACTACGAAACCAACGAAACTAATCAAACGACTTAACGTAGTCTACGTCAACCGGTCGTGAGTTATACACAACCCCACTCATTTTTTTGTTATTTTTTCTTCAAACAAAATATCAGTTTGATTTAACTGCCCGCGATGGTTGAATCAGTCTAAAATTTGGCCAATGTCTACGCTCCATACAAAATTTCAAAAAATTGTATGGCGAAAAATCTACGAGGGGGGAGGGGGGTTCTGAGATTTTCAAAAATGAGTCTACGTGGTTTATGAACCGGCCCTAAAGTGATCGAAAAACCAATCTTTAAGTGGTGGCCAAATGTGACACAATTTATTCCAGTGAATATCGTGACAACCTTCTTTCCTTGAAATCCACCCCTAAAAATGTCACATTACCTCTGAAGTGTCTCTCGACCGTAGTGCCCTAGCCAAATCTGGCCAAAGGTTTACAGAGCCCTTGTGTGTTGTGATCAATTGAAGAATGCGTTTTGACGTCGAATTATGTCTTTGTTTTCTATACTGGGTTACAATTAAAAAAAAAATCGAATTGCGACCGTCGCAAAAAGTGGTCAGGTTTTGAGCGTAGATATTTCTGTCGTTTCTCCAAATATTTTCCAAAAAATTGCATCAACCGATCGGAAATATAAATATGCATCGATAGAAGACATTGCTGATTTTGAGCCACAGATTATTGATAAGTTCATAAATGCAAAGCCTTGTTTAAAAAAAACACAATTTCGACTTCCCTTTGAACATTTAAGCGATCAAGATTACACATTGTCCCACGTAGTTTTAACAGGCATTCTTGCAAGTAGAGTTTGATTTCGTAGACTCATTTCTAACGGAAGCTTGAGGTTTTGTTCCCAGCTGCAAATCACATGGCAATTCAGAAATTTTCTAGCGAACTTATCAGTAATCAGCAAACTTATCAGCCTTGTCCATATAATTTTTTTGTCCAAGTCCATCCTTTACATACGTTTCGTCGTCCATCATCGTATGCATCCTGGGTACTCCGTGAGAACCTCTTTATAAAACTCCCCAGTGCAACTTGTTAAGCAGTTTGAGAGCTCCCATAATTTCAGTTTGGGTCTTACAAGTCCTATTGAGGATCAGGTTTCCGGGGGGTTTTTTTTTTTTTTTTAAAAAAATTTTTTTTTGTTGTTTTTGGGGGGGGTTGGGTGTAGAAAAAAAAAAAAATAAAAAAAAATTTCAAAATATGAAAGCACCAGGTGATGATGGAATTTTCTATATCCTCATCAAAAAACTCTCCGAGAGTACTTTGTCTTTCTTGGTAAAACTGTTTAACAGATGTTTTCATCTGGCATACTTTCCAAATAAATGG
This sequence comes from Aedes koreicus, assembly GCA_024533555.2. Lineage (NCBI taxonomy): Eukaryota > Metazoa > Arthropoda > Insecta > Diptera > Culicidae > Aedes > Aedes koreicus. The sequence goes on from JAHHFK020002125.1 coordinate 745,710, forward strand.
AAAAATGCAAAAGTCGTACCTATCTTGAAGCCAGACAAAAATCCGGCTGAAGCTTCTAGCTACCGACCAATCAGTTTGCTTTCTTCAATAAGTAAGCTTTTTGAAAAAATAATTTTGAATAGAATGATGCTTCACATCAATACAAACTCAATTTTTGCTGATGAACAGTTTGGATTTCGCCATGGGCATTCAACTACGCATCAACTTTTGAGAGTTACAAATTTAATTCGTTCAAACAAAGCTGAAGGCTGCTCCACTGGAGTTGCTCTTCTAGACATAGAAAAAGCATTCGACAGTGTTTGGCATGAAGGTTTGATTGCGAAACTGAAAAAGTTCAATTTTCCGCTTTATATCATGAAATTAGTTCAAAACTACTTAACTGATAGAACTTTGCAAGTAAATTATCAGAACTCTAAATCTGATCAATTGCCTGTCAGAGCTGGTGTTCCTCAAGGTAGCATTCTTGGGCCAATACTTTATAACATTTTCACTTCAGATCTCCCTGATTTACCTCAGGGCTGTCAAAAATCTTGCTTTGCTGATGACACAGGCATTTCCGCTAAAGGAAAAGTCTTCGTGTTATATCCAGGAGGCTACAAAAAAGCTTGGACATTTTTACAGATTATTTTCAAAAATGGAAGATTTCTCCTAATGCTTCCAAAACTCAACTTATAATATTCCCACACAAGCCTAGAGCTGCATTTTTGAAACCAAGTAATAGTCATATGGTCACTATGAACGGAGTTCCAATTTCTTGGTCAAATCAAGTAAAATATCTTGGACTGATACTTGATCAAAAATTAACTTTTAAAGATCACATTGAGGGCATTCAAGCCAAATGTAATAAATATATAAAATGTTTATATCCTCTTATAAACAGAAAATCCAAACTTTGTTTGAAGAACAAACTTCTAATATTCAAACAAATCTTTAGACCGGCCATGCTTTATGCTGTGCCAATATGGTCTAGTTGTTGTGCTACTAGGAAAAAAGCACTTCAAAGGATTCAGAACAAAGTTCTGAAAATGATTTTGAAGCTGCCACCCTGGTTCAGTACTATTGAATTACATAGAATTTCAAACGTTGAGACTCTAGAAGAAATGTCCAACAAAATAATTCATAATTTTAGACAAAAATCATTGCAGTCTTCAATTGCAATGATCAATTCTCTCTATAGATAAGAACTAGTTTTAAGAAATCAATAATTATTCTCACACGCAGGCAAAAGGAACCCTGTTAAAAATACTGAATAGACAAGGTAAAAAATAATATTAACACAATTAGATATAAATGATAGCATATAAGGTTGAAATGTTAATTACTTAGCAGGATCACCTAGGTTAATATATGAATGTAAAATAATGTAAAATTTGGAATAAATAAAGAGTTAAAAAAAAAAAAAAAAAAAAACCCCCAGGGGGGTTTTGTGGGTGTTTGTTTGCAAAAAAAAAAAAATTATTTTTGGGGGGAGGGTCCTGGGGGGGGGTTTTGAAAAATTTTTTTTTTTAGTATGTCTCCCTCTTTTTGTTGGGGGGGTGTTCTCGTGTGTTCTACTCCCTTTCATGTGTTCCCAATCATTTGTTCATTCCTTTCGTTCGGTTGTAGGTGTCCGGGTCGGGGTTGGGTGAAGGAAAAGAAGCAGGTAGGTTCCACGGCGGTGGATTTTTAAATTTTTCAACCTGACCAAGTTGGATTTTTAACCTTCTTAGTGCATTAGAAAAAAGTTACGCAAACAGTATGTCCCATAAAATAATGCGAAAGTTTTCAATACTTATCTTTGGGTAGCTTTAAACATTGTTTTTACTGTTTTAATGCGTGTGTGTAATCATCCGAATACTCTGAAACCAGTTCCGGTAGGGTCCAAAGAGGACAACTTTGAAATCCCAAGTATTTCTACTGTTCGGCGGCTTAAAATAAACCTTCAAGATAATTAAAAAATAATAATTTAAGAGCCATCGATATGTGGTATTACTTCTGTGGTAATAGTATAAAAAGTAATTTGTATACAAAATCATGATTTTTGAGCCGCCGAACGGTACACAAATTTGAGGTTCCAAAATGTTACTCTTTGGGCCCTGCCGGAATCGGTTCCAGAGTATCAGGATGTGGCCAAGTGTCCTAGTTGGTGTATTGTATGATGTTTTGGATATCAGTATTCAAAACCATGAATTTTGAACCGTAGAACGGTACAAATACTTGGGGTTTCAAATTTTTTCTCTTTGCACCCTACTGGAATCGGTTTCAGGGATACAGATGAGAACTATTCTCCTGGTTGGTCTATGAAATAATTTGTTTCGATATCAGTATTCAAAATCATGAATTTTGAGCCGTCGAATGGTACAACTACTTGAGGTTTCAAAATTGTCCTTTTTGGGCCCAACCGCAACCGGTTCTAGAGTATCCAGATGCGGCCAAATCCTCTGTTAGCGTCACTTTTAAAGGTCGCTGAAAACTGCAACTGCTCAAAATATGTTCTTTTTCAAAAGTTAGAAAAATTCAAATCCCTAGTTGAATGGGTAAAGCTTTTTAAGATATTTATTGGTCAAAAACGACCCCAGTGCACAAGGAAGGTTGGTGGATGTCCAAAATTGATTTTCTATTTTAAAGGAATTTTTTGGCCATCTGTTACAACTTGTCAAAGTCTTAATGAATCGTAAAAAAATCAACTTCACCACTAAAAGACAAGAGCTTCCCAAACAATCGGCAGTCAAAACATTCGAGAGTCGACCAGCGTTATATCGACCAACCGAAAGCTATAATAAGTAAGCTGAACGTCCAGATTTTAAGCGAATCGAAGTTCAGAATTATAAAAAAAGCAAAGGGCTGCACCACTAAGCGTGTTTGAGCATTTCATTTGTTTCTGTACAAGTATCACAGGAACATTAATTTAATTTAACGAATTTAGCAGTTTGCCCCAGTAAATCAAGTAGAATTAGTAAAAATTCTGCAATAATCGTAACAATATCTACTCCTGCATAAATCACCACGTCACAACAACAATTCCAGTGCGAGAAAAACAAAAAACCACCAGGCTGTAAAACCGACGACAGGCCACTAAACAGAAAGAGATGAACCTCCATCCATCCTCCCTCGAATATCCAAACCCGCGCATCCCGAAATCGGCAAGTTAAGCCTATACAAATATTTTGATGATACACTAGAAAATATTTATATCGTGTTTGTTTGTCTTGGGTGCGTAAGCTGTAAATTATGAAAATTGGTTCATCTGGTTGGCGAGCCATTTCGGCTCGCTCACTGTTTGGAAATTTATTATTTTAATTACTCACGTTTACAGCCTGGTTTTCTAGAAACCGCTCACCAGCCTGGTCTTCGCGTTTTGATTAGATCGTAAATTTGAGAGGTGCCGTATTGAGCTTTCTATGCAAAGCTATAAAAGTGACAACCTTCAGTGGTGAGGCCTGTTTCTCACCTCTCTCGTCACGTGGCAATCGCATTTACAACGGCAATGCGCAATCGAGCCCGAACGCTGCGGGAAATCAATCCTTAGTTTTTCGAAGTCAATAAGTGAGGTGTGTCCATTTTAACACTTTTTCCGCCAAAACGGATTCTAGTTTTCTCACCTGTTTGTCACCCCATGGATTGACTATATGGTGGTGACTTAGACACTCATATGCATACCTACTATGTAGTGCAGTAAAACTATAACACACTGGCCGTCGTAAAAAGAAAGAAGCTGCGCCTCTTTAATCATCAGGAACCGTTCGCGCTCTTGGGACCGTGATGAGATGGGATTAATTAGGGGATTTTAATTGCATGCTTTTAACTTTTAACGATATGGACATTTTATTGGTATCAGGTATTCTTTGCTCCTGCTGGGTTGCTTTGCTGCGGTCAGAAACTAAATTGGATCTATGAGATATCAGTGTATGGTATTGATTTGAATTAATTAGCGCCACTGATAAGGAGTAGATTATGATGGATTAAATTTAAATTCTGTGGCGTGGATCGTCTTGGTGAAAATATGTTATTGTTTAAAATAGATGAAACTATTTCATATGGAAACCAAGAACTTTAGAGTGAGAATTATTATTTAGTGCCTGAGCCGCGACCTTAGATTAATCATTCAACAACCCCAACCCCGCCACACCCGGTTGGATTTGTTCTGATCCCAAAGATGGCAATAATGTGTTACCCATTCCCGGCAGTCGACCCTCCTTTTAACTACCATTATTGTTATTATTAGCGAAGCGGACCAACAAACCCCCATAAATCAGAGAAGATGACTACCCGTTGACCTCCCCCTCGTCAGATGCCCCGTCCAGCCGGGGGAGCATTGTGCATTCGCTATGCCAACTGCCCGATGCGTGTTGCCGTCAGTCTCCACTAAAAGGACTTGTTTTCAACTTCATACAAACTCTGAAATGTTTATAATGTCGCATTTCAGTGCGCGGAAATACGGCGGATGAGAAGTGAATGCAACTGCAATGACGACGACGGTGCGGTCGGCCGTTTGTCAGAAACACGCGCCCCAAGAGTTTCGCTGCATCCATCGACCCATTCATCGGAAGACACTTTGAACGACATACAACACGCGACAAGTACTACCAATCATCAGGCAATAAAAAGTCAAAATCAAACCGGCGGAATATATATCATTAAATTGCATTTTATAATACCTGGTCTCTCCTCTCGCATTGCACCCTTGACTTCTGGATTCAGGAGTTGTCGGTTGGTGTCATTAGCAGAGAAGCTTGGAATCTTGCTGCTACTTCATGCCGGAAAGGGTGACAACCGTAGCTCGACGCAGCAACATGTCCTTTAGCGGCTCGCAGAGTGATCGTCTCTTACTCTTCTTCATCACTGCGACTGCAACATGTTCAGCCTGACTGTCGTTAGGGCGCGAAGTAGTGGCCGTCACTCGAGTAACATTTGAGAAGGGCCTATCTTCGTTTATCCATTCTCTTCAGAGCGTTTCCAGGCGAAATGACCTGGAATTGTGGAAAATTATTTTCGATATTTTTTTTATTTGAATGAAACTTTGCATACGCATTTGGCTTAGGAGATTGAGCATTTTCCGCGCTAACATAGATTTTTGTGACTCAAGAGTCAGTTTTAAAAAGGGCGTAAGCATTTTGAATAGCACTTCAATTAATTATTTGTACAGTGACCGGCGAAAAAAAAAGATCCATCGAGCCGTATACTAATCAGGCATAGATATCTCTACAGCTTCGTATCAATAGCAACTTTCTTACCCAAAAAATAAGATGAGAGATAGATAAGTGGGTATATGGTGTACTGTACATATTTGGGTATCATTCATGAGGCTTAGCGTAAAAGTTTGAATATACATATTCATTTCAGCCAACTGCATGTGAAAAACGAAATAAGCTTGTGTTTACGGTGTGTCAATAAAAAAGATCCACTAGGAAAAAAATACTTTCCGTGTACATCCACTTGGCTTACCCCTTGTTGATCATGCTTTTGACATTGCTTTATTTACATCCATCACAGATAATTGCTACAGTTGTGAGAAATAAGTGAGTTTAGCCCAAGTGACGAGTTTTTTAAGAATCGATCATGGGAGGAAAGAAAATAACAGTCCAAGTTCGAAATCTTATGGTGCGCGATTGCTCAAAAAAACGAATCTCAGCGCAAAGTTGCCGAAAAGTATGGTGTAAGCCGTGGTGCAGTGCAGAAAATAGTTTTAAAACCCCATCAGCAACCTTGAAGTGTCGCAGATCGAACAGGACGTGGACGTAATCGCAAGTCTGATTACCGCGAAGACACTAGAAGCATCCGAGAAATTAAAAAGGATCCGTTTTTAACCATCCGTGCGCTCAGAGAAAAGCTAAGCCCTTCGATATCCGATCGTACAGTTCGGCGACGCATTGCTGAGCACGGTTTGAAAAGCCATTTTGCTCGGAAACGGCTGTTCTTGAGTAGGGTGAATATGGAGAAGCGATTGCGGTTTGCAAGAAACCATATAAATAAGTTTACTCGAGTTCTGGAAACGGGTTGTTTGGTCAGACGAATCAAAGTTTAAGCTGTTCAACAGAAAAACGACGACTACGAGTTTGGCGGAAAAGCAATGAAGGGCTGAAGGATAAACATCCACAAGGGACCGTGAAGCACGGCGGTGCTTCATGGTCTTGGGCTGTTTCTCATGGTTTGGAGTGGGGAATCTGGTTCTAATCAGTGGCATTATGACGGCAGATGG
>JAHHFK020002126.1:0-38068 GCA_024533555.2 Aedes koreicus
GGCTTCAAATGGTGAGTTGACAACTTGGAAGGAGGGTGCCTACCTCACGACTTCACGAGTCAAATGATCACAAAAGACTGCCAGCTGAAACATAGAGACGCTGGTTGGCGTAGCCTGGGCAATGTGGTCATTTTGATAACAGCAAAGTGAGGGGGTGTGACTGAAGATCGTGTACCTTTTAATCATATTGTATATTTTCCATTCTCATTTTATTAATAATTGCAGCACGCTTTTGAATCATCTTTGCATTCTAAAACCATGTAAGAGCCTGGTGCAACATGACAGGCATCAAAGGCTCAATTTGTTTGTCAGCATTTCAGCATAACATTTAATTTAAAATTGCACTTCTGAACTTCAACTACTATATTCATAAAAGACTGGCATGTGCTTATAAGCAACGTAAGATTATATTTTAGTATTGTGTTTAGTGGTATTATGGTAAGATAAGCCATTTATTTCATAAATCTTCAAACCGGACTCTTCGATCATTTCAATTGCTATATTTGAAATGTTACTAGAACAGTAGAAAGAAAAAAATAATGAAACATGTCTTATAAAATAATGTCTTTTATTTAAATTTTATCTTTGATATTTGGAATGATCTTGTCTGTTTCCAGCTTTTCCGGGACTAGTAGGATATTAGTACATATCTAATTATTATTTATTTCTCAGTAACAATCCATTGGATGTATCAATTAAGTTTGAAATTTAGATGATGAACCAGCCCAGGAGGATGAAAATCACCATAATAAAGCCAAAAAAGGTTGAAATTTGAATAAATTTGCATTTTTGTCTATAATGATATCCACATTTTTGGACTAATTTTTTTTTTTATCTCTTGGTTTAAGGTAAAAATATTTGAAAAAGGGGGAAAAAAAATTTTATTATTTTTTTTGATTTTTTAAAATTTTTAATTAAAACAAATGGTGGGGAAAAGGGGGGGACAAACAGGGTACCGATGGGAAAGGTTTGGGTGGGGAAAAGTGGCCACTTCTTGATGTTAACATTTCGTGAATAGAGGGTGGGCTCTTCTCCCCATCTATTGGGACTTTTTACTAGACCAGGGCTCGGTTTTGGTGTGGTTTCTGCGAACTTGTTTCTCTTTAGACCCCTGTAGCTGTGGGTTGCGCGTAAGTGTATCTGCTTACGGGCCCACAATTCGTGTTTGGCCCTTCATACAGGAACATGAAGAAACATTAACCACAGGATAACCTTGATCAAATCGTTTAATAAAAACAGTCCAGTGCTATAGGCAGTTGCCTTGCTACATTAGATGGTAGTTCACATTGTCATCATCATCATCATCCACTTGACTCGACGCCATTTTACTGAATGTAACAAGAATGTAAACACGAAATAAAGTGGAAAGTTTCGGCTGTCATATAAATGAAACGTTTAAGCGATCCGTGAAATAATTCTTAATCTAGACTGAAAGAAAAGTGTCCGAAATTTAACGTGAACAGGCTTTACTGGAGGAATGAACCAATCAGCAACCTCCGCGCTAGTTGTCTCAGAGCCCACGTGTTCCAGGGAGCTAAAGCCAAAGTAGACAGAGAGGTGCGTAGGGTGGGATTCCGAGCGGCCAGGGCCGAATTAAAACGAGAGATTAGATTGAGCAAGACGTCTACCGTATTTCCATGGCGAAGATCAATGGCCCAACAATGACTACAGACCTAACAGTAAAACTGAAGGTTATCGTTGATGAACTTTTCTCAACGCACGAACCAACGACGTAGCCACGTTCACCGTACGGCGAGGAAGGAAGAAGTAACGCTGAGGGCATGCAATTCTCGAACAAAAAGAAGGCACCCAGACCGGGTAGAATCCTTAACGTGGCTCTGAAAATGGCGATGTTACGGACATGTTCAAGGATGTACTGCAGAAATGTTTAGAGGAAGGCCATTTCCCGGACAGTTAGTGTTACTGCTGAAGCCAGGAAAGTTTCCGGGGGATCCAGAATCGTATAGGCTAATATGCCTGTTGGATACGCTCGGGAAACTCCTGGAGTGGAACATCCTCAACAGGCTGACGAAATTTACTGAGAGCAAGTACGGGCTATCGAGGATGCAATTCGGTTTCCGGAAAAGAAAGTCTACGGTGGATGCCATTTGTACAGTAGTCAGGAGAGCCGTAAAGGCGTCCAAACAGAAGCAGAGAGGCGTTCGATATTGCGCTGTCGTAACGATCATCGTTAAGAACGTCTTCAATAGCGCCAGATGAAAGGCTATTGCTGAATCGCTGCACAGAATGAGGCTCCCCGATTGCCTGTGCAGAATTCTGAAGAGTTACTATCAGGACCAGGGCTGGTCTGCGAGACCTCCGTGGGTTGGAAACTGGTGAACATCGCGGCGAAGGTTCCGCAAGTTTCCATCCTTGGCCCAACACTTTGGAACGGGATGTGCAACGAAGTGCTGACGCTGAAACATCCCAAAGGCGTAGTGATCGTTGGCTTTGCGGACGACATCGTATTGTCAGTGACAGGCAAAACAATGGAAGAAGTGGAAATGCTGGCGATTGAAGCAATTGGTATAACTGAAAACGGGATGCAGGGGTTGAAGCTGGAGATATTCCAACATAAAATGGAGTTGCTGTTGGTCAGCAACTGCAAAGCGGTGCAGCGAGCAAAAATCGTCATCAGAAGACTTGCCATAACCTTGAGGCGAGTGCTGAAGTATCTGGATATGATAATCGACGACCGGCTAAACTTCAACAGCCACGTAGATTATGCCTTTGGGAATCAATGCGGTAGCCAGAATCATGCCGAATAGCTACGGATGGCAACTAGCAGTAGTAAGCGGCGTCATCTTCGATAATGCGGTATGAAGGTCCAGCGCTGGAAACCAAGTGAAACCGGGCGAAGTCGAAAAGTACGTTCATGCTCAAGGCCATGCGAGTCGTGAGTGCGAATTATTTCATCGGAGGCAGTATGCGTCATTGCCGGAATAATCCCGATTGGCATCACACTCGCGGAGGACAGTGAATGTTATCAGCGGAGAAATATCAGGGGAGTTCGGAAGCCGGTGAGAGTGGAGTCGATGACCAATTGACAACGATAATGGGACACTTGGAGATGCGGTCGATGGACGTACCTGACCATACCGGATCTGTCGAAAAGGAAGCCTGAAGAGGTAAACTTCCACCTTTCGCAATTTCTGTCTGGCGGGATAGATACCATCCCAGCTAACTTCGTCTATAGAATGTGTCGTGGCGAAAGTGCGTGGAATGCGATTACTGGAGCCATTACGCAAATCATGTCGGCTCTGCAGCGAAAATGGTGGGAGAATCAAAAAGTGAGTGGTTGAATCGAGTAGCGGGTTGTCGGCCTCGGAGGATGTTCCAACGTAGGGTAACTCTTCGTCATTGTATGGTCCACCGTAGGAGACTACTCGAGTCGATTGTAAAAGGGTGACAGCTGAATGGCTCATCAAAGTTAGGCGAGAGGTAAAGGGTGTAGCGACTTCAACTTGACGTATTTCCTTTCACCGTGCATTAAAAAAATTGTCATACCCTTCATTTTAAAGATGTGTCCAAACTACTCTCACGCCAAATTGTCAAAATTGTTGAATGTGGCTAAATCAACTGTTACCAACGTATTCAAAGTGTTTGGTCAAGCCAAGAAAGCTAGATCGGGGGGAAATCGAAAGCCGGAGGCCACAGTGACGACAAAACGAGTTTCCCGCTGTTTCGAGTGGAACCCCAATCTCTCCGTCCGAGATGTCACAAAGAAGCTGGGAGTGGCGCCTTCAACCGTGAATAGAGCTAAAAAACGAGCTGGACTGTCGACTTACAAGCAAGTGGTGACTTCAAATCGCGAGGATAAACAAAACACGTCGGACAAAGCACGATCGCGAAAGTTGTACACGACGATGCCGATGAAGTTTGATTGCGTGGTACAGGACGATGAAACTTACGTCAAGGCAGACTTTAAGGAGCTTCCTGGACAGGAATTTTACACGGAAACCGGACGGGGAAACGTGGTAGATATTTTCAAGCACATTAAACTGTCAAAGTTCGCGAAGAAATATCTGGTGTGGCAGGCCATCTGTACCTATGACTTAAAAAGCAACGTTTACATTGCAACCGGAACCGTCAACCAGGAAATTCATCTGAGTGAGTGCCTACAAAAACGTCTACTGCCTTTCCTGAAGCGACACAATTGTTCCGTTCTATTTTGACCGGATTTGGCATCTTGCCATTACGGAAAAAAGGCCATGGAGTGGTATGCTGCCAACATCGTTGAAATGATGCTCAAGTACAGGAACTCCGCCCAATCGAACAATATTGGGCCATCGTCAAGCGGAACCTTAAGAAGACTCAAAAAGCTGTTGTGAGCGAGAAACAGTTCAAGGCAAACTGGCGTTCTGCGGCGAATAAAGTGGACAAGGAGACTGTACAAAATCTTATGGCAGATATTAGAATGACCCGAAAATTCGCATTCGGTAAAAAGGAAGCTTACTGAATATATCTCCTGTATTCTGAATGAACTGAACCTGAAAAAGCAAAAAAAAATTGACTTATTAATAAAAACTTTGATCGACTCACACACATTACCGTTTGAACTAATTTTGATCGGAACACCCTTTAAATGGTTCAGGCAAGGTGCAGGGGCTAAATGGTTTCATAGTCCCTCGATTAAGTAACACCATAGGGCCATCCCGTAGGGAGGGGCGAGGGGGGTCTCCGAATGTGCAAAAATAATACGGGTCTTAGTGGGATCAGAAGTCAGCGTTTTTCTTAAATGTCGACCCTGACCACACTCTGACACAGTGCACGATGACCAAGTGCAGGCCTCTGTATTAGGTCAGTCCATAAGGATTTCCCGAACCTTGTAAGAAGAAAAAAAAATACAAGATGAACTGGCTGGGTTTATTGAAAATAGAAACCCGCTGAATGTTCAAGAATGCCATTCTTTAGAGTGATTAACTTCATCAATAGCAGAAACCATTAAAAGACTCTCGAAGACATTTAGAAATGTATTTGTTTACCTCAAAACATTCCAACAACTGTCTCTCAAGTTCCAAAAATTACAACCAACAAAAAAAAACCACCACGGAAACAAAATAAAGCACCACAGTTTCATTTCCGATTAAATGTCACTCGCCGGGAGCCGAGATCGACAATTGATGACATCGGCAGAAATCAATTATTCGCCCATTAAAACAATTAAGTGCGAAACGTAATCGCCACTTCCTGTGCGAAGAGTTCGTTCCTTCCACTTCCGGTGGCACCCACAGATCACAGTGTGAAATAAATCATTGCCCCTCGTGCATACCCCTTCCGACTCCGGGTTGGATGTTTGTGCGTGCGAACGTGAGCGGAATAATGTTTGAGCGATGGGCTATTATGAAGGGCAGCCAGCCACATCAAACTCGATCGGCCACATAAATGTAATAATATTTACAATCAATTAAGTTTCCGTCTTTCAGCTTTTGTTGCAAGTGGACAAATTAATTAACTACTACAGGCTTCAGCGTTCGGTTCTGTTATTACGTCACATGTGACCGGTGGTGGCTCGACTGGTGCGTTCAGCTACGCCCTCTCTGTGGTAAATGGAATTGCGAATCGCTGCATGTTTTTAATTTCAATTGCCACTTTTTTCGAGTATGCTTGCTGGCTACTTTCTCACACTACTCAATAATTGAATGCTGGCCGGGCATTGGATTGGATGTCAATGTGAAAACGGGACATGTTTAAAATACAATGTATGATTGGATGAGTTCGCACTCGCAGATATATTTCATCATTATTTTCGAAAGTGCAAGATAGATTGTTTAATCTCACTCCAATTTCACTGTGTCAACATCGTCGTAAGTACGTACCAACAGATAGCAACTCACACTGGAAGTGTAATTTCCTGTTCACCAAAGGTAGTACATACCGGTGTAGTTCAAATATCTGCCCTCCCGTCCGGATCTCGCTTCGGTCCAGGTCAGTCAGCAAGTCTCAGTCAGTCGGTGATGAGGATGAAGTCATATCTAGCGAAAGTTGCTCTCTAGTGAGTAATTTGAAGAAGATTGAAAAATATTGTTAGGAGGATACCTTTTTCCCGTCGTCCTCCCTGCTGCGGTGCGGTAGGTCGACGATGGCTGTGATAGTGTGTCAGTACGCTGCCTGGGCTTCGTTCATGATGGGGCCGAGACAAGATTAATATAATTCACGTATTATTAAAATTTCATGATCCGAGATGAGCACGATTTTCGGGGGCTGCCAGGCTCCAATCCGGACCACTTGGCTTCTTTTACTTCCCGTGTAGCCATCAAAGGGAGGGCGGGGGGAGGGGTTGAACACTTCCTGCTAATGACTTTTGTGCAACCATGCGGAGGTCTCTAGCTATGTATGGCAACAGTGTCAGAAGAGAGTGCCACGGGCAACCACGACATGACATGACATTGTCCAGTTTGGATCCGGAGACGACATCCGGTGGATGTGTGTCTCATCTTTTGTTGTCTTTGTTCGTTCGTAAAAATGACATTTGATTTTCATTACTTCAGGTATGTGTCTTTTTTTTTGCTCATTTATTATCATTCCCCGGTGGCCATCTAATTGACTTATATTGCAGCGGACGAACTCGTGGCTTGGATGAGGATCCTGCACTGGTGCGAGCGGAAGTGGATTTTGTTGTGATTTAGATTTTAACGATACAGGATGACATAAATCTGAAAGTCGGGCAATTTTGGAAGAATTATGCCGATGGGCTGGTCATGTTTCATCTGGAATGACTTGATTGAATTTTGCGGTAAATGGTGAAGTTGATTTTCATCTCAAACGAACTGCGGAAGACATCTTTCTTTCTTTAGCTTTAGTTTCAAGCTTATTGCTTTCACAGTTCGATTATTGCTTGCTCTCAACTTAGTATTCTAAAGGCACTTCCACAGTTAACCTTAGTGTATATAAAAATGAATTTCTGTCTGTCTGTCTGTCGGTCTGTTTTTGCCCCCTTCAGAATTCTGCACAGGTAATCAGGGACCCTCATTCTGTGAAGCAACTCGGCAATAGCCTCCCAGCTATTGAAGACGTTCTTAACGTCGATCGTTACAACAGCGCAACATCGATCGCCTCTCCGCTTCTGTTTGGACGCCTTTACGGCTGTCTCGACCACTGTCCGAATGGCATCCACCGTAGACTTCCCTTTCCGGACACCGAATTGCATCCTCGATTGCCCGTGCTCGCTCTCAGTAAATTTCGTCAGCCTTTTGAGTATGATTCTCTCCAGGAGTTTCCTAAGCGTATCCAATAGGCATATTGGCCTATACGATGCTGGATCCCCCGGAGGCTTTCCTGGCTTCGGCAACAACACTAATTTCTGTATTTTCCACCTGTCCGGGAAATGGCCTTCCTCTAGACATTTCTGTAACACATCCCTGAACATTTCCGGGAATGCCTGAATCGCCACGTTCAGAGCCACGTTAGGGATTCCATCCGGTCCGGCTGCCTTCCTCACCTTAAGCCCTTTCGCCACTGCCGCGAGCTCCTCGTTTGAGACTTGCATGCCCTCAACATTACTTCTCTCTTCTTCGCCGTACGATGTACGTGGCCACGTCGTTGGATCGTTCGTCGGAAAAAGTCCATCTACGATAACCCTCAGTTTTGCTGGACATAGCTCTGCAGCCATTGATGGGCCCTTGATCTTCGCCATGGCAATACGGTACGCGTCGCCCAGGGGTTAACATCAGTGGCTCGGCTCAGCTCCTTGTAGCAGTTCGTCTTGCTCAGTCTAATCTCTCGTTTTAATTCGGCCCTGGCCGCTCGGAATACCACCCTATGTACCTCTCTGTCTGCTGCGGTTTTAGCTCTCTAGACACGTCTTCTGGCTCTGAGGCAACTAGCGCGGAAGATGCTGAGTTGCGCATTCCACCAGTAAGCTGGGCGCCGCTTATTCCTGGGCTCCAGTTTCCTTGGCATGGTTGCGTCGCATGCCCTTACTAACGTATTCGTCAACTCGTCCGCGTTTCGGTTCGAGAGTTCGTTGTCGAACCGGAGTGCCTCAACAAAGAGTTCCTTGTCGAAGACCTTTGTCATCCACTTCCACTCGCAACTATTTGTCCTTCGTATTGCGACAGGATTTCACTGGCCGATGCTATACCGGATCGCCAGATGGTCGCTATGGCTATACTGCTCACACACTCTCCAGTTCATATTTGTCATCAGCGACGGACTACAGAAGGTAACATCGATGACGGATTCACGACCGTTCATGAGAAAAGAGCTGGTGGAACCAACGTTTGATGGAGTAACTCCCAGCTTGGCCAAAGCTTATAGCAAGCTGCACCCTCTAGCGTTGGTACATCTGCTGCGCCACTCCCCAGTCCAAGCATTCAATTCTCCTCCGATGACGACCGGTCTTCTTCCGATGAACATTTCAGTCAGTGCATCCAGCATCTGGTGAAACTGCTCTACAGGGTGCGGAAGAAAATAATGCGAAAATTTGTTCTATTTCTTTCAAATCCCATTTTCAACTAATTCAAGCAATAATATCAACATTTTCGAGTGCAGTTATCTTGATAAAGTCCTTTTAAGCAAATTTATGCAATGTGTCTTCAAATTTTATTAATAACATCCTCGAGCCGACGCCGGAAGCCAGAGCATGCCTTTCGGACGTAGTCCTCCGACATTGACTGCCATGTGCGTGTTATGGTTGACTTCAGGGTTTTCACACTAGGGTGTGATGTGTTGCAGGCTCGTGCTTCAACATATGCCCAAATCGAATAATCCAAAGGATTAAGATCTGGACTGCCAGGGGGCAACAAATCCTTCGGCCAAAACTTCATGTTATCGTTCAACCATTGTTGGGTTCGATTGGACGTGTGACACGGCGCTCCATCCTGCTGTAGGACAACGTTTTTGTCCTCGGAGAAGTTGGCCTTCACCAAGGGAAGCACTTGGTCCTTTAAAATACCGATATACACTTCAGTATTGATTTTATCTCCAGCATCAATGAAAACAGGCGGCATTTTCAAACCGTTGGACGCCACCAAGCCAAGCATCATGACTATGTTTGGTTTGAAGTTTGAATTTATTTTTAATTTTTCTTTTTGAATTTTTTTTTTCAATCTATCTGTCTGTCTGTCTGTCTGTCTGTCTGTCTGTCTGTCTGTCTGTCTGTCTGTCTGTCTGTCTGCCTGTCTGTCTGTCTGTCTGCCTGCCTGCCTGCCTGCCTGCCTGCCTGCCTGCCTGCCTGCCTGCCTGCCTGCCTGCCTGCCTGCCTGCCTGCCTGCCTGCCTGCCTGCCTGCCTGCCTGCCTGCCTGCCTGTCTGTCTGTCTGTCTGTCTGTCTGTCTGTCTGTCTGTCTGTCTGTCTGTCTGTCTGTCTGTCTGTCTGTCTGTCTGTCTGTCTGTCTGTCTGTCTGTCTGTCTGTCTGTCTGTCTGTCTGTCTGTCTGTCTGTCTGTCTGTCTGTCTGTCTGTCTGTCTGTCTGTCTGTCTGTCTGTCTGTCTGTCTGTCTGTCTGTCTGTCTGTCTGTCTGTCTGTCTGTCTGTCTGTCTGTCTGTCTGTCTGTCTGTCTGTCTGTCTGTCTGTCTGTCTGTCTGTCTGTCTGTCTGTCTGTCTGTCTGTCTGTCTGTCTGTCTGTCTGTCTGTCTGTCTGTCTGTCTGTCTGTCTGTCTGTCTGTCTGTCTGTCTGTCTGTCTGTCTGTCTGTCTGTCTGTCTGTCTGTCTGTCTGTCTGTCTGTCTGTCTGTCTGTCTGTCTGTCTGTCTGTCTGTCTGTCTGTCTGTCTGTCTGTCTGTCTGTCTGTCTGTCTGTCTGTCTGTCTGTCTGTCTGTCTGTCTGTCTGTCTGTCTGTCTGTCTGTCTGTCTGTCTGTCTGTCTGTCTGTCTGTCTGTCTGTCTGTCTGTCTGTCTGTCTGTCTGTCTGTCTGTCTGTCTGTCTGTCTGTCTGTCTGTCTGTCTGTCTGTCTGTCTGTCTGTCTGTCTGTCTGTCTGTCTGTCTGTCTGTCTGTCTGTCTGTCTGTCTGTCTGTCTGTCTGTCTGTCTGTCTGTCTGTCTGTCTGTCTGTCTGTCTGTCTGTCTGTCTGTCTGTCTAAAAAAGTCTGTCTGTCTGTCTGTCTGTTTAAAAAGAATAATAAAGAAAAAAAAAAAAAATGTTGGATGTGGTAATTGTTGGCTATTAGTGTTTGTTGGTTGGTTGGTTGTCGTTCCGTCCATGTATGGGGGGGGATACAATACAACACTTTATTAATTAGTAACAAATAAAAAAAAAATAAATAAAAAAATAATGGGGATGTGGGTTGGGAAAGGAGTGTGGGTGGTCTGATGGAGGGGGGAAGGGGAACTTTCATTCAAATGAAACACTAATTTCTGCATAACCCGAGAATTAATCATGTAAATGGAACCAAATTTGGCATGTTAGGGAATTTTGAAGCAGGATTTCTTTTTATATATAAAAATGAATTTCTGTCTATCTGTCTCACCCTTATAGACACGCAAACTACTGTACCGATCGGCGTGAAATTTTTTTTTTGCAGGGATTTTTGGAACTGAGGAAGATTCTTATGATGGTTTGAGATACCCTCCCCTTATTTTAATGGGGGGCTCCCATGCAAATGAAACACAAATTTCTACATAACTCGAGAGCTAATCAAACAAATGGAACCAAATTTGGCATGTAGCGGTTTTAAATTCTCAGAACGGCATCGAAGACGTCGTCAAAGACTTCTTAAAATTTATTGAAAACTTAAGACTATTCGATAATTAACTATAGCTCGTTTACAAAACCTCCCATAACATATTCTGGTATTTCATTTTCTTTCTAAAAACATGTATAATTATCTGAAGTTTTCCCAAGTTTGACTTTATCTTAATTTTGTTTTTGCATTCCATGCTTTTATTTAGTATTTCAAAAAGTATTATAGTATTTCAAAAAGTATTACATTTGTCGCCTACAAAAACTTCCACATGTCAAATTTGGTTCCATTTGCTTGATTCGTTCTAGAGTTATGCAGAAATTTGTGTTTCATTTGTGTGGGAATGCTCCCTTTCAGATGAGGGAGGGGTCTCTTACCATCGTAAGAACCTTTTTTCGCCTCAAAAACGCCTGCATACAATTTTTACGCTGATCGGTTGAGTGGTTTCCGAGTCTATAAGGGTTAGACAGACAGACAGACAGGTAGACAGAAATTCATTTTTATGTGCATAGACTAGCTGAACCTGGATCGAGCCTTGCTACGCTAACAATTAAATGAATGAAAATTTAATAGAACTGGTGCTTTTATGGTTTTTTAGGAATGAGTATTGTTAAAATAATTAAGTTTGCTCATGTGTGTATCTTCTGCAAAATAAAACGTAGATGTGTGTTTTTAATTTAGCCCTCAGATCGTTACCTTCTACCATGGTTTTTTTTATCTGTGTAGAAGCCTTTCATAGACAAAACATTTATCTTAAAACTACGCCGTATCCTGTTAGTTTGAACGTAATTTTCTCTTGCATAATATTAGATTAACTTCTTGTGCATAGTGTAGCACTGAGAATAACTCAAGCATCCCCCATTCTTGACTAAGAATGGTTTCAAACTTCTATCAGAACATGCTGCTTACCCGAGAAATACACATTTTCTGTTTTGGTTGCCTGGATAAGTCTCATGTCTGGTATAAATTTCTGTTTCATTTGTATTAGAGCCCCTCCCCCTTCCGAGAGGGGAGGGGTCATCAATCAACGTAGAAAAATCCTGCCTCCAAAAACCCGCACTTGCAAAATTTGGTTCCATTTGCTTGATTAGTTCTCGAGTGATGGATAAATTTGTGTTTCATTTGTAAGGGAGCTCCCCCTCGTTCAGACGGAGGAGGAATGATAGCCCCCTCCCCCCTTCCAGACGGGGAAGGAATCTCGAACCATCATAAGAACCATCTCCGGCCCCAAGAACTCCTACATGCAAATTTTCAGAACAGTAGGGATGATTCTCATGTTTGGTTTAAATTTGTGTTTCGTCTGTATGAGAGCCCCCCCTTTCAAAGAGGGGAGGGGTCTCAACCCACGGTAGAAACATTTCTTGCCTTCAAAAACTTTCACATGCCAAATTTGGATCCATTTGCTTGATTAGTTCTCGAATTATGCAGAAATTTCTGTTTCATTTGTATGAGAGCCATCCCTTCCAGATAAGGGAGGGGTCTCAAACCATCGTTGCAAAAAATCTTACCTTCAAAAACTCCCACATGCTCAATTTGATTCCATTTTCTTGATTAGTTCTCGAGTTATGCAGAAATTTGTGTTTCATTTGTCAGGGAGCTCCCCCTCTTTCAGACGGAGGAGGAGTTTCGAACCATCATAAGAACCTTTTTTGGCCCCAAAACCCCTGTATGCAAATTGTCATAACAGTAGGGATAATATAACGGTTCACGTTTTTTTTGTAAATATTTTTCTTATTTAGGTTAGTCAATTGCATTTAAATTGATTGTAAATATATATTTAGTATAATTATTGAAATATTTCAACGGTAGATAAAATCGAACCGTTCCTGTGCCGACGTTACAACTTTGCCATAAAAGCTCCTTTCTTATATCATGGTTGTATGATCTCACACATACTTACGGGGTGCGCCATGAAGGCCGTCGCCATGTGAAATATTTGGCGCAATTATTTGAATAGTGAGGATATTTAAAAAAAACGACCTATTTCGATAGATAAAAGGACATTAGGAATTTTCATGCTCGCAAAACTATTCTGACTCGTTCATTTCACTATTGATGCGGCTGGTGAACAGAAGTGCGCGAATTTACCTTTCGTTCAAGTTCAAGTTAGTTATATTTTAAAGTTCTGCATTCCGTTAAAAGGTGATAAAACTAATGAGTGGTTTTGTTTCGAATAGTGCTGTTTAAACGTTTCTTCTTTCTTTTTGTACAGTGGACATTAGCCCAGATTTAATTTAAGCGTAGTCTTTTCAGTGAATTTATTACTGAAGTTGCACAAAAGAGGTTGTTGTATAACAGCAATAACGTCAGTGGCAGAATCCATCTCTGACGGGAGTAAAAGAGATAAATTTGATATTGGTTTCATACACTGTTGGCACACATACAACTATGGAAAATCAGCTGGTAGGCTTAAAATCAACTCCATAGGAAAATAAATTTACTAGTTCTCTATCCACCAAATTGTGTAGTTCGGTTATTGTGACAATCGCCGTGAATAAAAACTATTTGGACTTTGAAGTAATTTGTTTTTCTGGTGAATAGCAACCGCAGTGAGTGTTCTCCGAAAAGTAGGACTGAGATCACGACCATTCCGGCCACCTCCCGAACCGCTGTTCAACAACGGTAATTACTTAATTAGCTTATTTTTTTATTGTAAACCTAATGCGAGTTCGCGCTGGATTTCAAGCGCGTGGCGCTTTTTTTGTACGGGCTGGAAATACGTTTTTCGTCCGGCTATCGTCAACGCCGGACTGGGGTACCATTTGTGGCATCGTTGTCTACGTTCGTGAGACCATGAGGCTCGTGCGCACTGCGAAGGCCCGCCTTTCATAGGTAGTTAAACGGAGGAGGAGTGAAGTCGCTAGTTCTCGAAGCGAAATATTTTTCCGACGGTCGCCAACTATCCGTCGACGTTACAACTCGTGGACCACATCTTCCAAGAGCTCGAACCGTGTGCCGTACGTCGCCAAACGCGTACCGCGGTTCGGATTCCATCTGATAGGAGTGGGGGTTTCATTGAGTCACGGGTTGCGGTCATAGCGGAAGCATAGTACGCGAAGCCGTGCGGTGGCAAGTTGGCTTTTCTCCTTGAGGAGCGAATCACCCGGGACCGTCGTCGCAATAGCTCTTGTGTTCCAAATCGGAAGTCGGAACACAAGAGCTATTGCGTCCAGCCGCCACTCCCCCGCAACTCTAGTTCGGCCATATCGCGCACGGGTCACCTTCCATCGCTACTCGCCATCCTGCAGCACGTAAGCGACGCTGTCGTTTCGTCGCCATCGCCACAGACGTCGTGAACATCGTCTGGAAGGTCGTCCGTCGCCGCCATCTTCGAATCGTCGATCTGCAGTCATCGAGTCTTCAGTTCGTCGAGAAAAACCTGCGCTGCTATGTGAGCATGTTTCTTTCATGACCATGATTTTGCTCTTTTTCCCGTACATTTGAAGAAATCCAACACGAATGAATGTAAAATATAGTTCTGTAAAGAGAAGTTTGGAGATTAGTTTTTTGTACGTTTGAATGCTACTCCCTGAATAAAACACACTTACTAAGTTACGTTCCGTTTTCCTTCCGTGTCCGCTCAGTTGAGTAAGCATTCCTTCTCTTCTCGTTCTCCGTTTCGTTCGTTCCGTGGGTGAGTCAGAAAGTGCCTACAGCTGTTCCAACCTGCAAAGTTTAAAGACTCGGCGTATCCCTTGCGATTAGTCTTTTTTGCCGTAAGTAAACAACGACCATTCGAGAGGTTCTCTGAGAGAAAGTCTCATTTTCCCGGGCAAAGTTTTAACACGACCGACCAGTGGTATCTCTAACAGAGTGTGGCGCATAAGCCACTGAGTTTAATCAAAGCCTCAAAGACATTTCGCGGACGGTTACAATAATTCTCAAATTTGGTTTAAATTTGTGTTTCATTTGAGCCCCCCCCCCCCCCCCCCCCCCTTCGAAAGAGGGGAGGGGTCTCAGACCACCGTAGAAACATTTTAAGTCTTTAAAAACTTCCACATGCTAAATTTGGTTCCATTTGCTTGATTAGTTCTCGAGCTATGCAAAAAAAATCTGATTTATTTGTATAAGAGCAATCCTTTTTTAGTGGCGAACCAGCCCAGGAGGCTGAAAGCCACTCTAATACAGATATTTAAAAAAAAGCCATCCTTTTCTGATAGGGAAGAGGTCTTAAGCCACCATAGAAACATTTATTGTCTCCAAAAACTCCCACATGTCAAATTTGGTTCTATTTGCTTGATTGATTCTCGAGTTATGCGGAAATTTCAGTTTCATTTGTATGAGAGTCCCCCTTTCTAGAGAGAGAGAAGGGGTCTCAAAACAACCACAAAAAAAATTTTCGTCTCCAGAAAACCTCAAATGCCAAATCTGGTTCCATTTGCTAGATTAGTTCTTGAGTTATGCAGAAACTTCTGTTTCATTTGTATGAGAGCCTTGAAACGGTCAAACGATCGTTTCATAAAAGTTGCGTTAGGTGCGCCTGCTCGGTAGGCAACAGTAGATGTAGTGCTCGAATCAGTTCAATTTTGTTTTGATGATTATTGATTGATGATTGATGATTGATGGGGGATGGGGGTGAGGCCCACACTCAAAGGACACGAAAACAGAATTGATGACGGATAATTTAGAAAATTTTATTATGGGAAATTTAGATCAAGTCAGAGCCAGAAAGTCACTTAGGAACAAAGAATTAAGGGAAATGATGGAATGGGAAATTTATTGGTTGGTCAGGGAGATCCATTTGATCTTTCCCTTTTGGACCGCTGAGTGAAGAAGTCACAAACTGAAATTTATTTTGTTGAATAGTGCAGTGAACAACGTTAATTAAATTCAAGTGCGGTGCCAAATTGCTAAAAATCAGTGCATACATTTAATGTGGTAAATTTCTATTTTCCAGAATTTATTTTGATGTGATGTCATGCATTTTACATAAAAAAAATATCGTGAGCCACATTAAAAAAAAGTTAATAGGAAAGTAAGTAATAATTTTGAAAGAAAGTAAAAGTGAATTAGAATCATGATTGATTTGATTATAGAGAAGTGATAGGAGTGAGTTGGAGCTATATAGATATAAAAAAACTACGGCGAGAAAGATAGAAAAAAACACAGGTAATTCAGTGGATTTGAGATTATTGGGGGTGATGCTAAGAAGATTTTCCTCAACAGAAGCCACGAGGTAGTGGCCAGTGCAACTTGGGATTTACGGCTTCGGTTTCCGAGTTTCCGGAATTTAGAGGTCTGAATCTCGGAGGAAGTGAGTGTGTAGACCGATAACGAAATCGATTCGGTGGATTGGTGGTTGCCAGGCGAGGTTATTCTGGGTGTCCCTATCGCCTCGAGGTTGCGTGCCTCTATAGGGCATTCGGAGAGCGTGTAATCCGCCCGCCGGTGTAATCCGCCCGACTCACGTGCTACAAATCGGAGGCCCTCCGTATGGTACCACCCCGTTTACATCACTCCTCGAATCAGCGAAGCTCATTTCGGATCGGCGGAAGGTCATCATCGTCATCCCTCGTAGCGTCATCCCGAGCGTAGACCTAGTCCGAGCGCTGAAATCCAATTAGCGCTGAATTCTTTCCAAGAGCTAAAATCTGTCGGAGCGTCAAAATCCCTTTCAGCTATTACCCCGACCGCCGGAATCATCTCGCCGCAGACGCGGTACACGGTTCGGACACGGTGCGATCCACGTGGTATACCCCCCTCTAGCAGAGCGCGCCATCGCAATCGCTACGGTTTCCCGATCGGCCAACCTACTGGCGCGATCCCTAGAGCCATGACAGTCGGGGTCATCGTACCCGTGTTCCAAACGAGCGAGATCGTTGGTCATCGATCTTAACCCACTCGACCAGCTACTTACGGAAACGGAGGTCGACCAGGTAGCCAAGCCACAAACTGTAAGTACGCGAATCACCATCACCATCACCCATCTACACACCACTAACTAGTAGGGAACCAGGATGGTTTTAGTAGAGGAAGAACTCACAATAGAAAAAGGACGATTCACGAAGGTCACACACACCTACACACAAAGGAGATAAATTAGGGAATTGTAAAAAAATTAAAAAAAAAAAATTTAAATGAAACTGGAAAAGTAGTAGCAAAATTTTAGCTTTCGTTTGACTCCTTAAAGAGAGTTTTAAAACTTGACTTAATTCGTCTAATGCACCGTAATAAAATAACTAATTAAGGAAATTGAAAGACAACTAGGATTAGTAATTTGGGGAAATTCGGGCTTGGAATAACTGGGATCAGTTATTTGAATGGTTGGGAATCTTTGGAGGTGGATTCTGCTAGGTTGCGAAAACAGCTAGTCGGACAAATAAATCGGGAATTCTTGGCAGACGACTTTCGTCTGGCACACAAGCCGGAATTTTGAGGACCTTAGCAGGATCCTCCTTACAGCCTTCCCTTCGAGAGGGAAGAAACATTTCTTGCCTCCAAAAACTCACACATGTTAAATTTTGTTTCCCCCTATTCAGAGAAGGGAGGGGTCTTTTACTATCATAAGAACCTTTTCCGGCCCCAAAAACAACTCCAAACAAAATATAACGCCGATCGGTTCAGTAGTTTTCGAGTTTATTAGGTTCAGACGGACAGGCAGACAGGCAGATTAACCCCTAGAATTCAATAAATTACCAAAAACGCAAGGCAAACTTATCAACAGATGTCGAAAAGCACATGGTACCATTCAAAATCCTGATTCACAAGAAAACAGTCGTTGAATATTAGCAAATAATCAACAGGATCACTGAAATCACAATATCGCAAATCTCGATTTTTCAAGTAGGTATCAATTATTAAGACTTCTTTGCAAATAGTATTGGATCCACTGCATTCGAGATAAAGTCTTAATTTCTTGAATATCTGATACGTTTCCTGAATGTCTATGGGGTCTTCCAATAAGGTAAATAGATTTAAAGTTTCTTTGTATTAAATTAATTTGCTTCGTATTTTTTTTTTTCGATCTTATTCTATCACTGCCATTCAAGCTTGAATCTCAGCGTGTGAAAAACTCCATAACCATCAATTTTACAGAAATCAACAAATAACAATAAGCAACTAGATGACACTTCAGCGGCCACCGCGTCAGTTAATCTGTCAGTTTTGTTGTAGCGATAAAGTGAGGCGCCCATCTAAGTGCTGCCATGTGGCATCTCATTTCACGTAAAAACATCGTGTCAATATCAGGTGACGTGTGGAAAACGTCGCACATTGGCACAATTCTGAAAAAAGGCGGTCAAAAACATTTTCACCCTTTTTGCATCATTTTATCGACTAGATGTTTTCAAAAGAGTTGCTCAAAATGCTATTCCGCATATTTTGAAAACAACACGCCCAACCTTTCATAAGGGCTTAACTACACTTTCAAATTCTAACTTTTTTTCAGCTACGAGATAACGGATTATTGTCTTGGACAAAGTAGTAGAACAGATAATTTTAAGAAAAGTTGCTGAAGACACTAAGTTTATAGAGACTAACGTTAAAGAGATATAATTCTAGGGTTTATTTTCATTAGGGCGAATCTACAATTGAGAGATTCTCTCCGGGCTTGCTCTCTTTCATTCATTACAGCGCCATTATAAAACTTTCGAGGGATTCTTTAGTACAGATCGAAACACAACACTGCTGGCTAGCATACTGTACAAATAGTAGAATGAAAAAGTAAAGGCGATTAGTTTATGAATGAAAGAGAGCGAGCCCAGGGAGAATCTCTCAATTGTAGATTCGCCCTAATGAAAAAAAAAAAAAAAACCCTAGAATTGGTTTCTTTTAGCACCTTAGCACCTTAAAACTGTTTTTTTAGAGATAATTAGTACTTTGTTCAAATTTGACGATTTCAATAAGTTCTAAGAAATTGTAGGAATTATTGAAATACACATTTTTCTGAACACACCAATGCCCTCTGGTGACCACATGTTGATATATGGTGATTCAAGTGTCTGTGTGACGTCATAATCAACCGCCTCTAAAAAGATGGGCGGGTCCTGGCAGGGTCTAAAACAGATCGTATTTGAAAGATTATCTTATGAACTAGTATTTCTGAAATTTTCAGCATTGGGTACTGAAGGGTACCTTGTAAAACATCAGTTTGAAATAGTACAGGTTATAAGCCAACTTATAATTCGCATGTGACGTAATATTCAACAAACTAAAAAAATATATGTGGGTCCTGGCGGGGTCTCAAATTAATTGTATTTGGAAGAATATCTTATGAACTAGTAATCTTGAAATTTTCAGCGTTGGGTACCACATAGTACCTAGTAAATTCTTAGTTTTAAATGGTATGCAATACTAATATTATGTTACGTAATCCTCAACAAACTGAAATAAAGCTTGGCGAGTCCTGGCGCGGTCTCAAACCGATTGTATTTGAAAGATTATCTAATGAACTAGTACTTCGAAAATTTTTAGCGTTGGGTACTACTACCCAGAAAGTAGTTATTAGTCAATTAATATTGTGGATGTGTCATATAATTCAACGAATTAGAAGGAGAGTGGCCCGTATTGCTCGGTGAGTTACCAAGTCTCATCAAAATGCGATATATTGTTAGTAATAGGTCAAATAATAACTAATGCATTTTGAAATTTACCGCTTTTGTAGATCGAATGTTGAGCTTGCAACGTGATGTCACTACTGATGCTTAAATTGCTGCTTGCGCTTCGCTGTGGATAATTTTATAAAGGGAACATGCATAAATTACGTAGCATTTTGAGGGGTGTGATGAGGGTTTCAGAAGTAGGGACGAGACATATATTTCGAAGTGTTTTTCAAAAGGGCCTATTTGATTTTGTTTACAAAATCAGCTAGTTTCTTATGACAAATTATCCTAGATATGAAGTCAAAATACGTGAGAAGGCATAAGTTCTAAAACTGGTTAAAATATGCTTCGTTATATATCACCCCAAAGTATCTTGTTCATAAGATACTCTTCCAAATACAATTAATTCGAGACCCCGCCAGGACCCGCATATATTTTTTTTGTTAGCTGAATATTACGTCACGTGCGAATTATAAGTTGGCTTATAACCTGTACTATTTCAAGCTGAGGTTTTACAAGGTACCCTTCAGTACCCAATGCTGAAAATTTCAGGAATACTATTTCATAAGATAATCTTTCAAATACAATCTGTTGAGACCCCGCCAGGACCCGCCCATCTTTTTTTAGGCGGTTGATTATGACGTCACATAGACACTTGAATCACCATATATCAACATGTGGTCACCAAAGAGCATTGTGTTAAAAAAAATGTGTAGGGGATCAGGGGCATAATGAACACACGGGGCGAAATGGACACCCTCAAAATAACAAAATCTTTTAAATTTAAACGGAAATGTAAGTTGTTAATCATTTTTACCACTGTCAAACATATAATTTTTCAATAGAACAGTTGATATCCTCTTTTAACCACCGAAATAAATATGAAAAATTATGAATCATAACCCAAGGGTTTTAAAATATCATAATTTCTAACCAGAGCAAAATAAGGTTTTACGAACGTTTCAGAATATTTATTATCAATTATTTGTCCCAGACACGTTCTTTGTATCGCTGCTGAAAGTTGACATTAATCACAATATTGTTTTTTTGCAATAAATTATTTAAAAAAAAAATGCATTCAAATTAATATAGTCGATTAGGGGCGAAACGAACACCTCTAGTAGGGGCAAAATGAACACCACTTGTTTCTGGAATCTAACTTCAACGCCCACTTTGTTGACTTGCTTACATTGTTTACCTACGCAGTGTTTTGGTGGCAGTAATGGTGCGAACGTACAAAAGACAATCGGGAAGGCAGCAGTGGTCCAGATCGGCCATAGATTCTGTCCGCCGGAGTGGAACGTCCATCAAACGAGCAGCCAAGGACCATGGAATTCCAAGACCTACGCTGATCCGCTATCTGAAAACTGCAGAAGTACTGGGCCAGGAGGTGAAGCAAATCGGAACATTCAAAACAGTTTTCACACCTGCCGAGGAAGCTGTTTTAATGGCCCACATTTTGGACTTTGAGGTTCGATGCTACGGAATTACCACCCGCGACATCCGGAGCCTTGCCTTCCAGCTGGCCGAACGCAACGGGAAAGCACATGTTTTCAATACGAAGACTGGCTAGTTGGGATTGGCTTCACGGTTTTCGGAAGCGTCATCCCAAACTCTCGCTCCGTACTCCTGAGGCTACCTCTGCTGCAAGGTTGCAAGCATTCAACAAGATAGCGGTCGACAACTTCCTCGATGTGCTGCATCGTGAAATGGACGGAGGCAAATTCAGTGCCAGCAGGATTTTCAACGTTGATTAAACCTCTGTGCTAACCGTAAGTTGTACACATTTTCAAATAAAATGCATGTTTTGACTCATTTTGTATTCTTAGGTGCAAACGAAACGTTCCAAAGTGTTTGCCTTGAAAGGCCGACGACAGGTAGGAGCTGTGACTTCGGCGGAAAGAGGGCTACTTTCCACTGCAAGCATTTGCATGTCAGCAACGGGACAAATATTGCCACCTATGATGATATTCCCTAGGGCCCGTTTGACTACCAGTCTTATGGAAGGTGCTCCACCAGACACGGTATTTGTTTGCAACTCTTCCGGTTGGATGACTGTGAAAGAATTCAACACCTGGTTCGAGCAGTTTCTAAAGCTCACGCGTCCAACAGCTGATAACCCGGTTCTTTTGATTTTGGACGGTCATTCTTCGCATACGAAGAACCTTGGCTTTATTGAAAGAGCGCGTGAGTGCCATGTGACAGTCGTGTGCTTGCCCCCCCCCCCCCCCATTGCAGCCACAAACTACAGCCTCTCGACACAAGCTAAATGGGGCCGTTCAAGACGGCTTTCTCGAAGCAAGTGGAGAGTCACCCTGAACGAAAACGACTTTTCGGTTCGGCTTTCATGAAGACTTCTAACGCGGCTCGTGGTGTCAACGGATTCCGTAAGGCAGGAATTTTTCCGCTGAACCGGTTTATCTTCAACGATAATGATTTTGCGCCGGCTGACGTAACGGACGTTCTTCCAGCAGACCCAGAAACCGATCGTTTAAACAATGAATTTGGTGACGAAGCTCTTGAATCCAACGCAGCCGATACTGAAGTAGGACCTTCGCGAATGCACAATGAGGTAGGAGATATCAACGATTCACTGTCAAACGAAAAGGAAAATATCGCTCCAAATGGGATTGTAAAAGTGGATGCTAACAACATGCGGACTCCGAAAGCTACTTTGGCGCCGTTGGATTCGAATGTTACAGCCGGTTTGTCTGTCCGAAGCATCTTCAAAGTGTCTCCTGCGGAAATCCTACCGCTACCGAAAACAGTTACCAGAAAAGTTGGCGGTGGACGAAAGATGGAGAAAGCTCGAAACATACCGTCAAGCTCCAGCCGAAATGAGTTGAAGTCATCGCAGGATATTGATCAGCTAAAAAAGGTGATCAAAGCTGAAACAAGACACATTTCTAACAGTGATGCCGAAACACCCAAATGCAAACGAGGACGTCCGAAAGGAAACAGCAATCAAACTAAAACGGTGCTTGCTCAAGAAACGCTCTGCGAACTATGTGGCTGTTGTTTCAGTTCTTCTGACAAAGGACAGGATTGGATCAAATGTCCCAAGTGCTGCTTGTGGTTCCATGAATGCCAGGACTCTCGCTGCCCTTCGTGTGCCTTTCAATAAGGCATCAATTTGTAGCTAATCTTCATTATGTGATTTTTCATGAATTGGTTTTATTTTCTTTATTTCGGTAACATCACCAGAGGTGTTTTCGCCAATGAAGTTGAATTGAATTAAATAAAAATCTGTTACTGTTTTGGTTGAAATCTGATTAGTTTTACTCAATTTCTGAGTCTAATCCAGTTTTTAGCAAGGTGTCCATTATGCCCCATAAGGGTGTTCATTTCGCCCCGTACTTCATCCACCAACCCGGTTTACAAAGAAGTTTTCAAATTGTTTTTACAGACTTAAATTCACTATTTTATTGCTGAAAACGATTGGAGTGTATAGTATATGGATATAATTTGAGGTTTGACTATTTATCTCTGACAATTACGGGTATTTTATACTGTATTTTCTTTTAAGCTGTTCATTATGCCTCTAATTTCCCTATTTATATTGACAAGTTTAATTAGTATTTTTAGGTGAAACTGATTTTGGTAGCCCGACGTCGAACTTTATAATGTAGGGTCAGTAAATAAGAAAGGGCACTAGGGCTCCAGTTATTAATAAAACTTAAAATGTTACTTGGGATACTTTTGCATATCAAAAGTAATACTGAAAATCGTGTCATGAAAAACACGTTCTTGACCCATTAGGCTCTGGTAAAAATCCATAAAAAAAATAGTAATGATCCATAAAATTCATCAATGTGATTCATACTTTATACAAAATTTAGCAGTAAAATGTCAAAAATGTACCGTTATATATCTAGGGTGATCGATAAAATTGTACGGATTATTCATAAACATATTGCAAATGATCCACAAAATGTTCAATAACTATCCTTAAACTTGTAAAATCGATCCGTAAAATGTAACCTTTGGGCAATAAAAAATACTCACATGTTCCAGAAAATATTGGAAATGTTCCATAAATAAATTGACAATGATCCATAAAACGATGAATAATGAACGATAAGCTTATAAAAAAAATCCACAGTAAATCAGCTTTGCGCGCATAATCATATAGAAATGGTCCAGAAAAATCCAGGTTTGGATATTATTTTTTTAATGTTTAATCCACAAAGATTGTAAAGTTGACCCTAATTGCGTTAGTGACATGCTCTTTCAATTAGATATCCGGATAAAATATTGCTGCCAAAGAAAGATCCCGGAGTTTTTGCAGAATCGTATTGAGGATTGAAGAACTAAGGCGGCAGAAAGCGGTCGACGTTTGCGAAATCCGAAGTATCCCCCGGGTGGTGCTAAATCGATGAGCTTGGACATCAATAGAAGCAAAGTTGCCAGAAAGCGCGAAATGCATCTCCGGACTCTTATTTTTATCAGGTCCCTCAATCGTAGTTTTGGATGGAGTAGTGTGGATTGTTCTTTATATTGTATTATTAGACTATAATTTAACATGCAACTAAATGTATTATTCTAGCTTTCTAGCATCTATGCTCTCAACGATAAAATACAATTTTTTACATTATTTAACTCTATATGGAAGCGTTTGGTACGGGAGGCCCACGATTTCTTCCTTCCTTTGATTCGTAGTAGTAGAGCGATTTCAGACACTCTTTCTGGAATCGCTCTATTTCTTGGAGTCCTCTCTGCGGCACATGCTACGCAGTTGGCCTGACCAGTGACAAGAAAAATGATGCATTCAAGAAGTCGTCATTTTCCAGGATGCTTTGAAGAATTGGCTGCGTTAGTGTAAGATTAGATTAGCTTTGATTAGATATTTACTGTTGACTTATCGAATATTTACTGTTAATTTTAAAACCAGGCCCAATGAACAGCAATGGAACCTTTCAAAGTTTTGGAGAGACATCCCAAAACCATAACCCTTGAAACATTCTGGAACCTTTGAACAGCTAGTTAATCACGAGGAATATTAGAAAGATAGGCTGCATACACCCAATCATTTTGCTGGTTGTGGTGATCCTGCAGCAGGCACATTTGTTCTTCCAAAAACAGAATTTTACAATCACCGTGCCGCTTGAGCAGCTTCCGACATCTTTCGACCCTTGCTATCTTCTGCTTTTCAGTCAGGCCATGCACCCATTGTTTTTGTATGGGTACAGTCCAAGGTCGTCTTTCAAAACACTCCTGCTCGTTGACTGCGACATTCTCAGTTTTTCAGCCATCTTTTGGCCAGACTTACTAGGATTCTCTCTCTCGTTTGATGGCTCCCGGACAATGCGTTTACGGCCAAAAATACCTCCGAGTATTTGCCAAGAACTGCATGAATCTTTCGTATATTCCGAGTGGTTTCAATTTCTTCAAAAAAGTACACGGTCCAAAATGTTTCAAAAACAGAGCTTCCTTTTCGCGTCCTTGAAAACCACGAGTATCAAACGAATGAAAATTCACAAAACTTCTAGCCGTGTTGACATTTGAATACTTTCAAAGGAAAAATCTGCAAATATGTATGTGATTATCCCATCCAAAGTTATACATGTTTAAAAAACACTGACAGGAATGACTAGTATATAAAGGGCGGATCCGAAATCCAACTAGAAAAACAAGCAAACCAAATCAAAATCATGATTCAGACAAAGCTTGTTACAATGAAACTGAGCCTATAAAGGGTGTTACGATCAAAATAATCGTGCGTCTGAAAAACTCTGAATTGGTAGGCGTATGCGTGAGGAATGCCTCTATGTTGATGTTGACATTTGGTCTTCAGTTATCTAAATGGCGTTCAGGCTAGATGACAAATGCATCAAAATGGCGCTCGTGCATCATGGACATCGCAACCATTCGTAGGCCTAGTAAGCGAAAAAGTTAAAAGTGGCTAAGTCTACTGTCACCTAGAGTTACAATCTGTGAATATCGTGAAATCGAAATCAATATCGTTAAGCACAAGAGTTAAGAGTCCAGAATTTTCGAAAGACATAAAAGAAGGTCACGAAATCATTTTTTTTTTTTGAGCACTTTCATTTTCGAAATCATGTAGTTCTCCATTGAGAAATGCTGTTTTCACACCAATTTGATGGACACGCATGTTGTGTCCATTTGCGATGGCCAAAAGGACACGAACACTCTCTAGTTTGGCTACGGAAGCATACGTTATGTCTAGGTTAAATCCCGTACGTTGAGAATATCCCTTAGCGACCAAACGTGCTTTATATCGCCCATCTTATTTCCACGAAAAATCCACGAACTTCCTTTTGGTTAGGAAAGAGAGTACATTCAATAAAAGGTTACTTACAAAGATTACGTATGCGGAAGTATAAAACTTGGTCGAAGATTATTCGAATAATAAATAGTAACTTAAATTAACGGAAGTCATTAGATATTTAGTAGGTCATTACCCTACAGGAAAAAGTTATTTTCCGTACAGGGTGCGGCAGAAAATAATGCGAAAATTTGTTCTATTTCTTTCAAATCCCATTTTTAACTAATTCAAGCAATAATATCAACATTTTCGAGTGCAGTTATCTTTATAAAGTCCTTTTAAACAAATTTATTCAATGTGTCCTCCATTTTTATTAATAACATCCTCGAACCGACGCCGGAAGCAAGAGCATGCCTTTCGGACGAAGTCCTCCAAAATTGACTGCCATGTGCGTGTTATGGTTGAATTCAGTGTTTTCGCACTAGGGTATGATGTTTTGCAGGCTCGTGCTTCAATATATATCCAAATTGAATAATCCAACGGATTAAGATCTGGACTGTTAGGGGGCTACAAATCCTTCGGCCAAAACTTCATGTAATCGTTCAACCATTGTTGAGTTCGATTGGACGTGTGACACGGCGCACCATCCTGCTGTAGGACAACGTTTTGGTCCTCGGAGAAGTTGACCTTCACCCAGGGAAGCACTTGGTCCTTTAAAATACCGATCTACACTTCGGTATTGATTTTAACTCCAGCATCAATGAAAACAGGCGGCATTTTCAAACCGTTGGACACCACCAAGCCAAACATCATGACACCAGCCGGATGTTTGGTTTGAAATTTGAATTTCACTTTTTCCGGAACGTTCTCCATTTTCTGCGGTGAAATGAACCGGTCCGTGCGGCAGTTGCCCACAGCATCGTCGGAGAACAGGATTATCATTTTTTCCATCTTCAACAAGGAAAGCAATCTCTTGGAACGAGTCACTCGTAGTTCCTTGACCCGGTCCGTAATCAAGTGGCGTTTCACTTTGGCTCTGGAAGATGCATGCAGGTCTTCTTTGATGATTCTCCGCATGGATTTCTTCAAAATACTGGCTTCCTTTGCAAGTTTTCTTTTGCCGCTTGAAAGAGGCGCGTTAAACATCATCTGGCGAGGATGGACCTCACGAATACACTGTTGCGTACGCCGCTCGACAAGGTATATGCTACCGATGTTCCCGATGAAGATGCAGCTGCAGCAGAGCTACGGAAGGCTAAACTGAAGAAGCGGATTGAAGCGGATCAAATTGTGATGATGGTCAACAACGATGTGTTGAACAAACTCATCGATCATGAGTACGCAAAGGAGGCGATGGATACATTGGTCAGCAGAACTTATCAAAAGGCTGGTACTGCGGCTACTGTCAATGTGCGGGATCGTATGCCATCAAACACCGGAACCACGAAAAGCTGTCAAAAATAGTCGACAAATATGACCTTATTATCCGTGAGTTAGATAGAATGGGATCTATGTAGGATGACGACCTCCAAGAAGATGCATGCGTTGCTGATCGCTATACCGGACAAATACCGTCATGGAGCCTTGATGGTTTCGTCCAACGAAGAACTGTGTACAAAACCCATCACCGAAGTAAAACGCATGTTCTTGGAGGCCGAAGCTGTCGTTTACTCTGGTGCAACAGATCATATGATCAACAATGCATCACTGGTGGAAGACGTTACACCATTGGATCGGACTATCATCATAACTATTGATAAATCTGGTGAAACACCTCGGGCTACGAAGTAAGGAAAGATGAGATTGCGATCTGTAGTTGAAAAATCGAAAATGGTATAATGTTCTTTTGATTCGTTGTTTAGAAGAGAACTAACTTCTGGTTAAAAAAGTCCATTTATGGTTGCATTACAGTACTTTTTATTGAAACTTCAAAGTTACAGCATTAGATGGTTGCATTTCTCCAGTTCGCACGAAATCTGGAACTTTCTTCTTGTTGGTGCCCATTAGCACCCGCACAGTAGAAACGCACACGGAATCAGCGCTTTTCTTCCATTTTGCCTGCATTTGCTGGATGTCCTTGACTGCCTTGCCGCTTCGTCGAAGTCGCTGCTTTGAAATTGCCCAGTATTTTTCGATTGGTCGAAATTTCGGGCAATTCGGAGGATTCATTAGCATTGGGACAAAATCAATCTTGTTGACAGCATATCACTCCAGAACCACCTTGAAGTAGTGGCAGCTGGCCAAATCGGGCCAAAAGATGACTTTGGCTTTTTCAAGCATTCTTCGATGTAAACTTGGGATGTCATCGTCGAGGATGTGACGAATGGTTCCGTTGTCAGACCACAACTGCAAATCGCGTGCTATATCATGGCCTTCTTCGCGAACTTGTCGGCAAACATGAATTTGAATCTTCCCGGTACATCCCCACGCCCGGTCGCGATGTAAAACATTTGACCAGGAAGCTGCTTAAAATCGAGTTTGACGTATGTTTCGTCATCGATCAAAGTGCAGCCTTTGTGTTTCGTCAAAACACGGTCGTACAAAAGCCTTGCACGCTTTTTGGCCACGGAATTCTGCTTCATGTGCTGGTTCGGATGTTTACTGGCATTGTACGACTTGTATTCTTCCTTGGCAAGGATGTACCGCATCGTTTGAAAGTTGGCATGGTACCTTCTGGCCACGTCTCGGATTGAAAGACCTAGGTTGAGACCTTGCTGCGCAGCTGATGACCCCTGGTTCCAGTTTGTTCGTAGGTCTCCCAATTCCTTTCCACACAGGGTTTCCTTGTAGGTTTTGAGCAGTCAACAAACTGTTGTTTTCGGCATCTTCAGCACTTTAGTCAGCTTGGAACCGGACCACTCCGGATTTTTCAGGTGTTTGTGCACAATCTTCTTCCGAGTTCCATTTGACGTTATTTCTGAACGAGATCGGCTACTTTGATTGAATTTGCACTAGTTGTTTTCTATAGAAATGTTAACAAACAACTGGCAAAGATTTTCGATTCCCAACACTAGAGGCATGCTAGCGGCGCGCGAAGGGCGTACCAATTTACTTTTAGTTGGCCGTTACAGCAACAACCGCGCATGCAGGTAAAAGTGTAAATCTTAAAACTTGGCATGATAAGCTTAGGCATTTGAGCTATTCAGGGATGGAAAGTATTGTTAGAAAGAATATGGGTGAGGGAATTAATCCTACTTTCTCAATGAAATCATATGTTATGGGAGTTTGACTGGGAAACAACAATCCCAGAAGTTCAGAAAGAAAGAATTGCCTCTAAAAAGACCTTTAGAAAGAGACATATGATGGCTATCGTTACTTCGTTACATTCACTGACGATTTCACTCACTTTGTGGTACCTAATGAGACACGCAGCAATGGCAATGGCATATTTTGGACAAAAAGTGTAAAGGTTACGGTGTGATAATGGTGGAGAATATTCGAATTACGGATTTCAAGATTTCTGCAAAGAAAATGGCATTCAGATTCAATATACAGCGCTATACTAACCTCAGCGGAATGGTGTAGGTGAAATGTTTAAAAGAACATTAATGGAAAAGATTAGAGCTCTTCTATACGCCAGAGGATTATAGAAGGAAATGTGGGACGAGTCATTATATGTTGCCACTTATCTCACCAATCATTCACCTTCCTACCAAAGGAAAATAACAAACACGTATGGTTTAAGTAACAAGTTCTGTTATCCCTGAATTTGTTTTGATTTCGGCTGTTATCGCATAACAAATTTAGTTATCACCATTAGCTAATTAAGTTATCATATGTTATAATTTTCAACAAACTCTTCTTGACAAACGTTACAAGTTAAATGCACAACTATTAATATTACCTGAATGTTTGGACAAGAGATGTTGCTCTTCA
The DNA here is from genome assembly GCA_024533555.2 of Aedes koreicus. Lineage (NCBI taxonomy): Eukaryota > Metazoa > Arthropoda > Insecta > Diptera > Culicidae > Aedes > Aedes koreicus. Next base: position 29,262 of record JAHHFK020002126.1, read on the forward strand.
TTAACAATATTATTTCAGTTATTAGCGTTTGATTTGGATTTCAAATTGATAACATAATTTGCACCTATTCCGAAAAATTAGCTCATATCACTGGATTTGTTATCAAGATTTTCGCAGTGACAATAAAATAAGCTACCATTATGATGTTCAACGAGTATTTTTCTATTATCGATTCTGTTATTTTGACTGTTTATTCAGCCTCAATGATAACATATTCAGTGATCAAACAATGATAACCCAGTATTAGATTTAGTTATGAGTGCACTGGCTGAAGATTGAACTCCGTTTGAAATGTAGTTCAAAGAGCAACCGATCATTTGAAAATATTTGGTAGCAGGGCTTTCAAACGAATTCCTTAAGAAAGACGTCGAAAGATAGATCCTAATATAAATTCATTATTTTTTGTCCGTTACGCAAAAATGATTATTTTGTTTATTCGACAATTTTGAACACACCATAAACACGTTTCGATAAAAATATTAATTTTCAAATAAACTCTTAAGAACCATCTTCAGAGGATTTAGGCCTTAAAAGGATTTATGGCTGTTTTAATAAGCGTGTTGTAGAATAAAAAGTCATATTTTTGGTTTTCAGAAATAAGTAAGGAAGCAGAGCTTAAAACTGACATTGCTACTTAGGATGTTCAAATTCATCATTCATGTTCCGTTTTCTTGTGGAACTGTTCAATCTTCAAGTAAATTTGCTAGGTTCCCCATACAACCATGCACACAACCAAAAAAAAACACATTCGAGATGTTTCGCCACTTGGAAAACGAAGCGTAATACGATATCATAAATTCCTTCGTCATCGACATCCCCCAGCAAAACCCAGAGAACATCCTCTTCTCAGCCGGTGCATTTCATAGCTGAGTTGAAGACATCATGAATGAACAACACTCGTTTTCCTGCATCAGATACTCATATCAAAGGTTGTTATTTCAACGCTTCTTTATCCACAAGTCTGTTGTGGTTTGAACATTCTTTGAATCATAATTGCTTGTGCTAGGAAACGACATCCGTCGAGATCTCAGCAAGACTAAAGTACATGAGCTACAATACAGGGAAAAAAAAACTCATCCTGAATAGAAAAGATTGTCGCTGTGATGTGTTTTGACACGCTTGTCCAAACATTTTGACAACGCTCTACTGCTACAGGTATTTAAGGCAAGAATCTGCCTATAGAGCACGCGGGGGTTGAAATGAATGAGAGATCCTTTGTGTGAGACTCCGAGGGTTTTGTTATCGTTGACACCATCCTGCTCCATCACGACCGACCCCGGCGTCCTTCGGTCTGGGAAGGAGACCAAAATACTTCCACCTGAAATTGGATTACACACGCAAAGGATACTGCGTCATCAGACGACGACGAGGACGACGACGGCAGGAAATTAATCGCATTCAATTGCGCTCGATTTCTCTGCAAATGGGACGAAGGGATGCGAAGGGAGGAGGATTTCCCCCTGATTTTGTCCTTTGTGGGATGCGTCTGTCATTCAACGATGTACCTAGCTTGAATATGACATGAATGCGATCGATCTGGCGGAAATTGTTTGTGTCGTCCCGGTGACAGAGAGGAACCGACGACGTGTGGTTGGGGTTTGTTACCGGCGAAGGAAAGCAGTTATTTGAAGAGACATTTTTTTCAGATTTGCCTATTGAGTCGAAGAGTTCGAAGAAACGATAACGACAGGAATGGTTGCTTTAGGAACACATTTCTGAAAAGTCGAGGCTCGAGAAAACTCAACAACAACAAAGCTGTGCAATGGTTTGAAATACACGAATCTAAAATAAAAACTCGATAAAATTTGTTCAAAAAACAGAAGAGTAATTATATATTCACCTAAGAGTTTTGCTGAGGACAGATCTTTGAAAGCATCAAAAGAAACAAGAGCAACCAAAAGTTCCAATCACTAAACGCTTCGTGATTTTCAACGTTACGGGATTAAGTATCAAAACTCATAACAACAAAGCAAATCAAGCACCCGTTTGAATCTTATTCGTTATCGATTGATGAACAAACGGTGAGGTAACTTCCCATCGCAGTCCAAAGCCAACCGCAGACTGACAGCCAGACACGCAAAAGGGATTCGATTACAGCACAATGTCTAAACCGAAGACGTGTGAGGGTTGGACCCTCAAAAGAACATGGGAGGGAAAGACTTCGACCACCAACCAAAGTGTGAGACGCGAACGAACACCACGGCCAGGACAGTCTCGGACCGGGCGTGTGAAGCGAATTATGATTGGCGTGTGATGATCAAATTTCGTGTCTGTGTAATAATGCTGTCAAACATGTTTATTTCCAGGTAGGCATGCCCAGTCTTTCCACTACCGTTGCTGTGCATGCAGCACAAGGGGACAGAGGCCATGATGGACGCCCATCACGTGCTTAACTCCCACCAACTGGAACTCGGCACGCATGCCGGGTTCAAGGTGTGTCCTGCTGTTTCCGAAATGCGCCAAAATTAATTAAGGCAACCGGGGTAGTGGTCATTGCTAATGTTTTGCCAAATGGAATTGCAATGAATATCGTTTACTTTCGTTTGTTCTGAATGGTTCTTATGCTTGGAAAAATAAAACAGGCGGCATTCAGCCAAAATATACTTTGACAGGTTGAATCAAAATCATGAACTAACTGAAACAATCGCTTGTATCGTTGCGCGCCATTTCCAAATTTTAATTGACCGTAGCAACACCTCAGAAAGAATAAAGCTACCAATTCCGAAGAAACGTCTTGGGCAGATATCCAGCCGCTTAAACGCGTTGTCAAAATTAATTTGCCTTGCCAGCTTAAACTAAATCAATTTAAATTGAATAACACAAAGTGACACGGTCTGCGCTCCTACCATTTCCCTTCCTGCCGGATTCTGGACCTAGGGTAATCTGTCAAGGTGACGAGAACGGCGGCTGAGAATCCACACCAACCAGGGAACAACCGAAACAAAATTTTATAGAGAAAACCCTGCGCTTCATAATTGCGGATGTCAACAATCTGACAGAAGGGGCAATAAAATTCCGGTGTCGACGTTTACGAAAATCTGCCTAGGCTTCCTTCGGCCACCCGAAACATGAAAAAGCTGCTACGATGATCCTAACCGTTTGATATTATGCATATATCACTCGGTTGCTCAAATAGAAACGCCGTCCACAGCAACACCCAACAACAATGCAAAAAGTACTGACTCTAAATCAAGATTCCAGATATAATCGTAATAACAATAAACATAATCATAACGTCACCAGCAGCTCAGCAACAGAGTCGCACCACTACAGCAGCAGACGTTGTCGGAAGCTCATTCTAAGTGGAGAAGGACGATGGCGACGACGACGACGACGACGACGACGACGATGGCTGACAGGACGAAAGGGAGCTAGAAAAAATGTTGATTTCTTGGTTGGTTGGGCGCTGGATCCAATTTCATCGTCGCGATTTGAAAATTTCATTTCCTTTTGTTGTAGTTTTCTTTTTTCATTATTTACATTAACTGTCAAGGGCGGTTGGAAGTGTTATTGCTACTTCTGGAAGGTAAACATAGCTGTAGGTTTTTTTTTGTAGGTTTCTGCTGGATTTTTTTTGTTCACATTGATGCAATTGAGGGAGTAGTAAGGAAGTGTAAATGACGTTTAGACCATTCATTTATAACCGTGTTCGGCCTATCTACAGACAGACATATGAATAAGTTATCTTAAACGAACCTTAGCATAGGATGAAGTTGAATTCGTCTCTAACATTATGCGTATTTACTCAGAGACACGAACGAAATAGGCTATAACGTTCGCATTAAAAATAATGGACAAAAATTGCCGATTTTCATGGGTTTACCTTCACCCGCACTGACGACACTACACATGCAGCATCAATCATAGTAACCCATGAGTCGGCAGACAAAATTTGACAGCCCTATCAGTCGAACTCTAACCGTGATGGCTAAAATAGTGAAGCAACTCCGTTCTGAAGTGTGCGCGTTCAAAGAACGGCACCCCGCTGCGTCGAAAACGGACATCGTGCGGCATTTTGATGACGCCGGATACGCCCGTTCCGACATCTTGGCACTATTAGACAACAATCAGAGCATCGGAAGAAAACCCGGTTCCGAATGGCCGACGACCCTAAGCGACAAGAAGCTCCAAAGGATGCTGAAGAGGAGGACCGAGGGAAAACTGGCTACATCGCTGCGTGCCCTTGGCCGGGAGGTCGGTTCAACCGGCCAAACAGTGAAAAAGTACCTGGCGAACATGAACATACATGTCAGAAAGCGGATGTCACGTCCACTAGTTTCGGAGCTGCAGGCAATGACGCAGCGGCAGCGGCTGAATAAGATCGCGTAATGGACGACGAGACCTATCTCACCTTAGATGGCAATGTCTGGCAGGGCACTTCGTATTTTACTTCCCCCACGAAGGAAGTGAGCTCCGAGGTGAAGTTCATTTGACACACCAAGTTCCGCAAGAAGGTGCTGCTGTGGCTGACAATCAGCGAGAAGGGGATGTCAAAACCGCTCTTCCTTCGCTCCGGACTGGCCGTGAACGGAGAAATTTATAGTACGAAATGCCTGCTGGAAGTTGCGTCGTTCAGCCGCCCAACGTCCCCCAGCCGCGTCCCTTCGAGAATTTCTCCAACAATTTTGTCGCGAAAACTGAGGAGGAATTGATAAATAAAACGAAGAAAAAACTCAAAAACATGCCTACACGCATGTTTTCGTCCGCCACGGCGAATTTTCCGGTTAACTGCCGGAAGGCCGCTCGCAAGGGCGTAGAATTTTTTTGCAAGTAAGCTTAAATAATTGCCTTCCATGGGAAATTTATCAAAAGCAATAATCTGTCATGGCTTTTTTTTATCACCATCTAAAAAAGTCCATTTTTTAATGCAAACGTTAATAACAATGGTTAGTCCTACGAAGTGGAACTGTCAACAACGATGAGCCTTGGAAACTTGTTCGCAGGACAGTCAATATTTTCTTGTATCATATTGTAGACGACTAAGCGTTGTACGCCAACTGGATGGAGTTTCCAAATCTTGAAAAATGCATCGATCAAAGTAGGGAGGAAGATGGGATCCCAACAAACATCGGTGTTGAATTAGAGCTGGTTCAAGCAAATTTGGAGAAGCTATTCAGCTGTTTCTTCTAGAATAGCTGAATAGCTTCTCCAAATTTGTTTGAACAAGCTCTAATTCAACACCGATGTTTGTTGGGATAGTGACAAGAAAGCTTCAGCAATACAAACCGTATGAACTTGCGTTCGGTTGCACGGATTTGCGTACGTATAGTACACTCAGTAGCAAAAAAAAAGCCGAGCAAAATTTTGCTTCCATAAACCGTCATATTCAACCTTCTGTAAATTTGTCAATTATCAATATTTTTGGCTGAATTTTCGACAGAACTATAATTAATGTATTGACCTTATGTGACCAAAATTTCATGTTGATAAATTTATAAATTTGAAGTTTTGATAACATTTGTCAAAAAAGTCGTTTTTGGACATACCAATTTAAAAAAATACGTACTTTTGTGAAACATTTAAGTAGCATAGTAAAAAATTCATTGTTAATACACATGATTTGTTACGCGTGAATTCACCTCGGCTTTTTTTTTTGCACCGATATTCCAGCACGGTCAATACCGTGTGAAAAAGAGAAATACTCATGTTGGTGCGTCAATTTTGACGCCAGCTGTGGTCCAAACCACTTTATGGAAACAGTTCAAATTTTGTCCACATTATTTCGTATATTTTTTTAGGCTGTGGTGAAATTTTTACTATGTTACTTAAATTTTTCACAAAAGTACGTATTTTTTTAATTGATATGTCCAAAAACGACTTCAAATTTATAAATTTTATCAACATGAAATTTTACACATGAAATAAGGTCAATACATTAGTTATAATTCTGTCAAAAATTCAGCCTAAAATATTGATAATTGACAAAGTTACAGAAGATTGAATATGACGGTTTATAGAAGCAAAATTTTGCTCGGCTTTTTTTTGCTACCGAGTGTATATGGTACGTTACTCCCAAACAAGAGCTGCATACTCCAGTATATTACACACCAATAAGTAGTGCAATTCTAAATCCTTGTACGAGGCCGTACAAAAAAATAGAGAATTTTCGACAACTTATTCAAACAGACGTATCTGATATTGTAAAAAAAAAGAGAGGAAGGAATATACAAACGTTGTAGTTTTGAAAACCTTAGCACTTTTATGCAAACTAGGACCACCAGGACTAGGACAGAATGGTGATGCTAGTTTCCCGTGGGGGTGATGAGAGTTAAGAGTTATACAATCAGATACGTCTGATTGAACAAGTTGTCGAGAATTATTGATTTTTCCGCCTCTTAACTGAGAGGGCAAGAACACTTACGTTAACATGAAACTGTCAGTTTACTCGAAATTTTAACGCGGCGTCAATAACAACGTGTTTAAAGAAGAAAATGGACAATACCCAAGTAACATTGCCAAAATCATTCAGCTTTATTAAGTTTTATTAAAGTTTTATGAAAGCCACTAGAAATCAATTCGGCTTTATTATGGCAGCAAGAGATGCCAATAGGTTTCCAAATTTTAGTCAGGTTTATAAGAACCTACAACAGCTTCTTTTGCAACGATCTTAAAACCTTGACTTCTAAAATTCCTTTTACTCCTTTCAAAGGTTTTATTTTGACTTTATTAACTCATAAAATGCTGTTTTGAAATGCCGTTTTAGGACTCATTCATATTATCTTATTATGGTCAGTTGAAAAAGCATTTTAAAACCATTTTGCCTCCAGTAAATGCATTAAACGGCTAACTGGCATTGAGGAAAGCTACCAAGCGACCAGATAGTTTTATAGTAGCCATTGCTAAGATAAATTGGCTTTTTGGCAAAACTGTGATTTCTTGCAATCGCCATATTGAAATATATGAAATAATTGAAATGTGGAAAAATAAATACACCAAATTTTAAATGTAACACAATTGAACTGTAGATCTAAGACAAACTTCGGTATTCGTTTAGATAACCTTATTGAATTCCATCAATTTTCAGGAGTTTCATGATTAATGTACGGAATATATTTCTTTCAATTTTATTTTTGTTGTTGTAAACTCGCATACTTTCCAAGGCGCATTAATTTTTCAGCTCTTATCGTGCCAATATTCACCATAAAATTAAATGCGCATATGATTTGGAGCATGATACGCTATAAAAAAAACTCCATTTGTTTTATATATTTTGCTATCAATTATAATTTCCCGCAACAGTAGAACTTTTTTCTTAGCCATTATTTACTGTTGAATGAATCAGAAGAGCAACAAAGCAAAACAACAAAAACCAACCACGATATCGCCGTGAAGTTTGACAGCTGTGGCCATTCAGCCCTATGCTGGTTTTGATGGCGGCCAATAGGTTTTATGATGGTTCTCAAGTGGTCATAACATCGTTCACTAGAACATTTTCAAAATCTTTATGGTCTTAGAAAGGTTTTATTAATTTGTTTTCACAACTGTCTATAGAGTGGGCCACTTTGTGCCACATTTCGGCTTTAAAGATGGCTAGAGGAGGTGTTGGTATGTACTTTTTGGCTTTGAATGTAGTGTCATCAACAAAGCCGGGAGGAGTGCTATACGGCTCGAATGGAACTGAAATTGTTACTTGTGTAAGTGATCGGAATTTGTGTGAGAAGTTCAGAGCAGTCTATAAATCCCGCAATTACATCGAAGACCAAGCCGCTGCATCGTAACTCGTCTATCTGATAGTGGCTCCAATCCTATGAGCCTGCATAGGTCGGAGTAGAGAGGAAGATTATGGCAGTTGTCTCAGCGCAAAACGTACAAACTTTTTCTGCATCCGTTCGATCGTTAGAACATGTACTTCGTGGTATGGAGACCAAACCGGGGCAGCGTACTCAAGAATGCTACAAATCAACGCGCAATAGAGTGTTTTCAAGGCGTCGATATCGGTGAAGTCGGACGCGTGACGACGAATGAAGCTGATGTGTTCGTTGAATCTGAGCTTTGAATCGATGGTAGCTCCAAGGTCGCGAATGGATGACACACATTCCAGTGTTGTCGTTTCCATTTTGTATTCATGAAGAATAGGGTTATGGCATCGCCCGAAGGAGTGATTTTACATTTGTTGTTGTTTACTCGCATTCCGTTGTTGCAACACCATGTCCACATCACATCAATATCTTTTTGTAGGGCTGCGCAATCAGTAAAAGAAGCTATGACTCGACAACATTTCAGGTCGTCAGCGAACGACAGCTTGAACGAACAAAGCAGCGAACACAGGTGATCGATGAAAATGGTGAATAATAGTGGCCCCAGAACGCTTCCTTGGGGTACACCAGAAGTGATGCTGAAGGTGTGGGATCTGGCCGAGTTGATCACGACGTATGCAGTACGATCACTTAAGTCCAGGGCTGGTAGCAGGTCGCTTTTTAGTGATTTGGTCACTATTTTAAGTCTAGTCACTAAAAAGTCACTATTTGCATCCAAAAGTCACTAAAGTCACTATTTTTCGGAAAATGGTCACTAAAGTCACTATTTTTGCACCGCCGATTGTAAAAAGTTTAAAAAAATCACTTGTGCCTATTATTATTGTCAATCAAATTGTGATCTTGCAACACTATATACATTCGAGAAATATACAAAAAAAAGTGTATTTTTGTAAATCTGACAGTATTTAACAGTTTCTGATTGACATCAGAATAAAGTGAAATATATTGTGGGCTGTTAATCGTGGTACTATTATCTCGAAATAAGTTCCGTACCAATATTCGCAAAGATAGGCTTAGTATAATTTTGATGATATCGTTTTCCATGATGCG
>JAHHFK020002127.1:0-42983 GCA_024533555.2 Aedes koreicus
ACAATGTTTTGATTGTGTAGGGATCCTTGAAATGAAAACTAAAACCTCTTGAAAAAAACCAAGCATGTTGGCGTCTTGAAGATACTGTATTTATAATGCTCGACAAAGGTTAACTCGGAGTCGAATACACCTAGGTCTTTAATATGACTGCATCTTTCAACGGGCATTTGGCCAATAGTTACTGCTTCTAGCCTAATAACGTGCTTTCTAGAAAATGAAATAGAATGACTTTTTTTGTTAACATTTCGTTCTAGTAAATTTTCCGTGCACCAGGTATCAGATTTATCGAGCAATCAGATGGTTTACAGCTTATATTAAAACATTCAAAATGATTAAAAATCGTAGAGCTGATTTGTGATTGTAAACAAAATAAACAGTAATGGTCCAAGATGCGAACCTTGTGGCACTCCAGATGTCACTTTCGCTACTGATGACAAATTACTATCAAATATTACCCTTTGTGCTCTACCAGTCAAGTGTTATTGGATCCATTTCTGTAATCTCAGATTGAAGCCTAGCCTCTATAATCTAAATAGCAATAAAGGAATATCAACTCTATCAAACGCTTTACAAAAAGTCAGAATAAAAATGCTTCAACCTTGTTATAATTCACTAGCCAGATCGGCCTTTTCAAAAGGGACTTTCTTTCTTTTTCCCCCTTCAGGCTTAACCTGAGGTTCTAGGGATCGTTTATTGTCCTCGAGGGAAGTTGGTTGGAATGACTTCTAAGGCTTGTTCGCGACAAAATGTGGACAGATTTAAATTTGGAATAAAACAAACTTGCTGTTACTTCAATCCAAAATGCAATTTTTTATTCTTTTAATTGTGCATTATTAGTTATTTTAAAACTAATTAAAGTAACTTAATTAGGCTGCCCGAAGAAACTACAACCTCTGCAACCGATTTAGCTGCTTTTGTTCAAGATTTTTGAAATTTGTCTATAGCTACTTGTTGTTTATTTTGAGAGTTTCTCTCTCTTCCCGAGAGCCCAATACCGCTCGATAGTTTGCAACTCCGGGCAGTTAGGTGGATTCGCCTCTTTCGGTACAACATGGACTCGATTCGCTTTATACAATTCCAAAACATCAGAATAGCGAGGGAGTGTCATGGCTGCGTAAGAATAGTTTCTCGACTACAGCTGCATATTGTCAGCCAAACCATATATTTTTTGGGAAACTTGGCCTTTTTTCTTCGTCACGAAATGCTCATCTACGCCGTTCCGTTGCATGGCAGTATGATTAGACATTCCAGGAAGCTGCTTAAAGTCTTCCAGCACATACGTTTCATCGTCCATTATCACGCAGGAAAACTTCGTCAAATATTTGCGATACAAGCCCGGGGTTTAGCCGTCACATTTTGTTTATCATTGCGGTTCGGTACAGTTTTCACCTTGAACGACTTCATACCTTGCCGGTGCTTGGAAATTTGCACGAAAGTTGGGAACATTTTTATTTTTCTAGCCACAGTACGTACCAAAAGATCTGGTCTCGTTTGCAATATTTGCTTCACCTTCGCGTCCTTCTGGTGGTACCTGAGATCCGTTTTTGTTCCGCTCCCAGCCTTCCTGGCTGTTTTCAAACGTGTATCGAAAGATTTCAGAACGTTATGGACAGTGCTTGCAGGAAAACCAAGCTTTTTTGAATGTTTTCTTACTGACAGATCCGAATTTTCATTGCTAACGCAAACAATTGCTTTTCGCACTTGCTCTTCTTTCGACGCCATCTTCGATCTAAAAGCGTGTAGCATCACCAAAAATTGATTTTACACAATAAACAGACATACGTTCATCATTCTGCGAAATATTTCACGCGTTGATGAAGACTGTGGGAGCGACTCTTGGCTGCTTGGGCGGATGCTCTGATTGCTGCTCCTTTGAATGCTTGAGCAATTAACGCACATACTTCGCAATTATATGCTGCGACATTTCACTTTGACCTTCTCAAAATTATTTGATTCCCATCGAATGGTAGGGACTCTATCCAAGGCACTAGAATGTAAGAAACACTTTCAAGCACTGATTGAAATTTGAAGAGAACATTACCAGCATTGAACAACTAGTTATAAAAGAATGATAACTGTGATAGGGAAATCATCACATGCCGAGGAAACAGCGGGGAGTGATTGCAAAAAAACAAAAAACAAATAAATTATTTGGTGGTTGTGTTTATTCCTCAAACATATATTTTATAAAAAACTTTCTATCTACACCACAGAAAGAAAATATGAATATTACTCACGATGTTATCTGAGCCTTCACTGAAAATATAATATGTCGCCATAATTAATAGCCGCATGCATTATTCAATTTGAAATACCGTAAACAACAAGAATCGCTGCCTTCATTGAAAGTTAAACCTTATTCATACCAATCTTCCAGCTGGAATTCATATTTGTAATCAATAACATATAATTATACGACAAGTACATATTTTTTTCTTCTTAAACGCTTGAAATTTACATGATCTCGATACAATTCAGTACCACCAATTAGCTTGTCAAGTCAGATTAACCGTTGTGAGCGCCATATTGTGTACATGCTCGTTCGGGAGTGAAGCGGGTAGAATACCGAAGAACAAATTTAAAAGTGTACGAAAAACATGTGTGAGACTGTGTATGTATATCAAAAAGTGTCTGTGTATCAAAAGTGTGTGGGATCTTATGAACCCCATATGAATTCAATAAATCCTGCATTTTTTCAAGTATCCAGCCGACAAATGTGTCGGCAAAGCTTTGCTAATACCTAAGCTCAACATCCATTAGGAATACTTGGAAAAAGATACTCAGACTCAATGAAATTAGATTGAAGAATTGTTTTAAAAAAGTCAATAATAAAAATTCTTGAAATAAATTACCTATTTCTTTTACATTGGAAGAAAAAAAAAACAAGTCAATCTGTTTCAATTCTAACCTTAAAAAAATCTGAAGCCAAAGATTACGGCAGGTTTTTGAATTTACAGTTCCTATAAAGATTGCACGAGTAATTTTACAGCGAACGTTCTTCAATGCGGTGAATTTAAGATCACCGTAATTTTCTAATGAATATAATGGAGGTAAATTTGTTACATCTAAGTCGTCATTATTTTACAGGTTTTGTTCGAACTGTGCTGTGCATTTGGTAAATTTACTCTGAAAAATTGACGTTATAAGACATCACCTTGCATTTACGTTATTTTTAATAGCTTTATGATAGAAAAAATCAATTTTAGTATTAAAACTGATGCGTAGAAATATTTCAGATAGATTGAATTAGTTATTAACGTTCAAAACCCAAGCATATTTCGCGACGCTCCAAATTTTCGTACTCGCAACGTGTACCCTTGTATTGAAAACAAAGACGTAGCGCTACGTCAACAAAAAAATAAATATCGGCTCCCTAAAGCAAATGAGATTGAACCTTACAAAAAAAAACCAGATAGAAAAAAAATTCCACACTCTTAAAAATAATGAGAATTACATAGAGCTGCAATTGACATAAGATTTTAATTTCGTCAAATAGTGGCTGAATTTTATGAGCAAACAGACGCAAAGCCAAAAATGACGGTTGTCATTTAAATGAAAATACAATACGATGTGAAATAATGCCTTGTGATGCAATATCACATCAGGAGCTGAAAAATAAGTCATGAAGATTTAATTTCATGGATCGAAACACTTAAAATTACACGACCGTGAAGTGACAGATACCTGCACGACTCATTTTTTTGCATAGAAGTATAGAAGTTTGCAACAATCAGCGACAACGCACCCTGCAGTATATCTCTCCTTCACTCCGATGATTGACACAGTTTCGATAGAAGTATAATTTTATCATTACTTCAAAACATTCAATAGTTCAGAAAAACATTTGTTTTATCGTTTTTTTAAATACAGTATAATTATGCCTGCATCCATGTTGAGGATAAAATTAAATCTTCGGTAAAGCTTCTATAAAAAGAACGTTTGAGTGATTCCATTCTTTGGTTTACAGCTCTGAATTAAAACTTGAATCAAATAATTAAATATGCACTACAATAGTCGTTGCTTTCTTTAATTGAACTCATAAGTTTTTAAAATATAATTTATAAATAATAAAAAAATATTAAAATTTATAAAAATAAGTCTTGTGACTTAAATGCACGTCATGTAAAATTGAGAGTTCAGTTTTTGGTTCATGTAAATTTGAAAGAAAACGTAAATTTAAGTCTTACTAGCCGCTTCGTTTGGGTGCATCTAAAACGCCTTAATTTTACATGAAATTTTCTAAGTGTGCATAATAGGTCAAACACGAACCAACTCAGAGGCTTTGCACACGTGAGCGTGCACACTGAGAAATTTTGAATTTTTCACGAGACGTAATTCATGTTTGTAAAAAGTCGGGGAACGTAATTATGTCTCCTGAAACTGACACATCCGCAATTCGACGAAAAATGTGTTTGGTTGAATTTATTTTCTCATCTCTTTCAACTCATTCTTATGTGCTAAAGGATGCTTGCATGTGTCGGTCTCAGCGGACGGAAATTTACTTGACATTTTGGTAGCGTGTGGCTTAGCATAACATTTTCCGAGATTTTGTCACGCCAAAGCCACGAGTTTGAATCTCACTCCATGATAAGTTACGGAAAATACCCAAAAAGGTGTTTGAGTAACTACGACCGGAGATTAAAATCTCGATAATCACCCAAGGCTGAAAATCTCGATAATCGAGAAATGATATTGAAAATCGTATCACTTGACATTTGAAACAAATATTAGAGAGGAAACCAAGAGAAAAATATCTCTTAGTTGTTATTTCTCATTGGGTGAGAAGTCCGATAGAGTCTTTATTGTGAGGTTGCTGTGATTGTTATTTGCAAGAATCTCGTTTATCAATTTAAACTCTGGTAGGCTGAGTGCGCAAGTTTTTGCAAACGCACGGAAAAAAATATTTAAATAACAACCCATTACCTCCATCATTGGAATTCCCTAGCTTATCTTAGGATCACCGATCGCCAAAATCTTAAAAACATAGCCAAAATAGAAACATTGACAGTACCGGTGCGTTTTCCCTAGTACCGTGATGGAGCTCAGCACTCAAATTCACTCAAATTCTGCACCAAATTCTATTTTTTTTTTCTTTGAATTGGAACCCAATCATAGAAGCATAAAAAATAGTAATCTAGTGAGCTGTTTTGCAAAGAAGCTTTCAGTTTGGCATAATAAAGTACTGTGATGCTTCAATCGGTAGAAGAATTATTCATAACCTATCGAATACCGTAAACAAAAGCAATAGATACAACATACTAAACTCATTATTATCGTGACAATACGAAAATAGGCAAATCATCTGCTCTAATCAGTTGTAGCCTCTGAACGGCAGGCAATCATCATTTTACTACCGTACCCCACCAATCTAATCAGTCATTGCAAATGCTGTCCATAGACAATTACACCCACGACAAATCCATCTATCTACAGGCACTTGCAGCTAATAGCTTCAATCGTATTCATTTAGCACAGAAGAAAACATGTTTTGATAACCGGACTGTATAATTCGAATAGTGAAATAGAAGAAGGTACAAACAACTTTCTTCAAGGTACCTGCAAGTTGCCAGTCAAACGTGAATCACCATCAGACTCGGTTCTTAGTTTGAACTTATTGGAATCGGAGGAATTCCGTTGGTCAACCATCGTTATGGATGCAGCGGAAAGCAGTAAGTTAAGGTAGTCGACGAATCTGGATAACAAGACATCACACATCATCTCGTATTAATTATGCGTACTTTGTCGACTCATTAGCGATGGGATCGATGCTCCGATGTGGATGTTTTGGAAGCGACGCCGATACATTGTGGTTGTGATGGCTTTTCTGGGTTTTCTCAATCAGTACACGATGCGGACGAATCTCAGTGTAGCCATCGTAGCCATGACGGAGAACCGGTCGATGGTGATGGATAATGGGACGGTTTATTATGTAGGTGACAGTTGGTCACCTTGGTTGAGTGTATTAGTGTTGATTGTGTTTAATTTCAGGAACAATATTTTGATTGGAGCTCTAGCGTGCAGGGATACGTTTTGAGCTCGTTCTTCTACGGTTACCTTGTGACGCAAATACCTGGTGGATACGTTTCGCAATGGTTTGGCCCACATATTGTAAGAACATTGACTGAAGTGGTGTTAGTGATTGATTTACCTTATTTTTGCAGGCCTTTGGAGTTGGCGTTGGAGTATCGGCAGTGCTAACTCTGTTAACCCCTTTGGCCGCTCATGGAGGAGTAGGATGGATGATTGCTGTTCGAGTTCTAGAGGGTGTATTCCAAGGCGTAACCTTCCCGTGCATGCATTCAATCTGGGCCCGTTGGGCACCTCCAAGTGAACGATCCCGAATGGTTCTGTTCTCTTTTGCAGGTGTGTTTATGGGAACGATTTTGGCCATGCTATTGAGTGGGGTTCTGGCAAAACACTGGAATTGGGAAAGTGTGTTCTACTTCTTCGGTGCATTTGGCTGTGTTTGGTATGTTGGGTGGTTGATACTAGTACGAAGATCTCCGGAAGACGATCGTTTTATAACAACAACAGAAAAGGAATTTATACTGAAAAGCTTGGGTAGAGTTGCAGAAGACAATGCAAAGGTAAAACATCCCTGGAAAGGCATCCTTACATCAACGGCCGTATACGGATTGGTGACGGCAAATTTTAGCCACAACTGGGGTTTCTACACTCTATTGACGCAGTTACCGAGATTTTTGAAGGAGGCAATGCATTTTGAAGTTCAATCAAGTGGATTTATTGCTGCACTGCCATATTTTGGGATGAGTGTTACACTCTACATTGCCGGATACCTTGCCGATTGGTTCCAGATCAAGGGAATACTCACCACGACTCAAGTTCGGCGAAATTTCAATTGTGGTGCTTTCTTTGTCCAATGCTTGTCCATGATTGGAGCAGCTGCGATCTTCACTCCGGTTGCGTCCATCATCTTTATAACGCTGGCAGTTTCGGCAGGTGCGTTTGCTTGGAGCGGCTATGCTGTGAATCACCTCGATCTGTCACCCAAAAGTGCCGGATTGCTGATGGGTATCTCGAATTCGTTTGGAACTGCTGCCGGAATCATAACTCCGATTGTGGTGGGATATCTGACGGCAAGCAATTCTCCTAGTGAGTGGAAACTGGTGTTCTACATAGCAGCGGGGATCTATGCCTTTGGATTTGTAGTGTATTGGTTTTGGGCTTCTGGAGAGCTCCAACCGTGGTCAATCGAGGTGCGAGAGCGAGAAGAAGAGGAAATGAAACAACGAAACGAGTGTTTTGTGTATGTTAATAAAATTAAGATGGATGAGTGAAACAAGCGAGTTTTATTTTTGAATAAGATATCTCGAGTACTTTTTCAAACAAGCGTATCTGATTTCGTAAGCAAAGAGGGGAAGTAAGATTCAAACGTAAATTTCTCAAAACTCTCAGCACCCTCACGGAAAGTAGCATCACCATCATGTTTGGAAAATGTTATTCCTTGTGTTGGTGGTCCTAGTTTGCATGGAAGTGCTAAGGGTTTCAAGAATTTTACGTTTGAATCTTACTTCTCCTCTTGTTTACAAAACCAGATACGTCTGTTTGAAAAAAAAAGTCGAGATATACCGAAATTGAAGTTTTTTTTCGTCTTTATTAACGTGACGCTCAGCCTCCTGAGCAGCTGGAATGAAAGAATTCAAATTAGTCCACGGTAGATTTTATAAAAATAGAGTTTTAAAGTTCTAATGTGGATAGTATATTTTATTGTAATTAAATTCTCCTTCGCATTCCAGCTATGTCTCAATTGTAGATCATGTGAAATAACAAAACAATAACTAGGAACATTTGGTTTTGCATTTTTGGTAATTTTGCAGATTTAAATTGTTCCCTGGGCACTGACAAAACCTTGAGGCAGTTTATCTTCAACTACCAGGTCCCAGGGCTGGTCTGGTTCTTTACCATTTTGGAGAGAAGCACACAAGTGTTGCCAGATCAGTGGAAATGCAGCCCAAAAATGCTTCTGAAAATCCTCTAGTAGTTCTTATCGATGAACATTATAGTTCTGAGATGGTGATCAATGGTCAAGTACAGTATTTGCAAATAGTAGAAATGCTGCACTTGATCATATAGAATCAGTTGAAAAAGCTGAAATAGTTTATTATCAAAAATCAGCACACTTTTGGAGAGCATTACCACATAGGGGAACTGTTCCATTATTCATCTCATGATCCATTATTCATATTAATCGGAAATGTAGGTTTGATGTATCATTCAATTGATTCCTTTTGTGGCTTGCTTTCAACATCAAATAAAAATAATTGAAATAACAATGAATAAAAACTACGAGATCTGAAACGAGATGAAAATGGGAATGGTAACCCTAGATGCTATACTTTTATCGGGGTCTTTAAGCGTGAGGCGATTTTGCTTATTTAATTCTAGGAACATTATAGTTTTGAAGAAAATGCAGCGTTTAGAGTGTGCACACAACAGAGAACCCGGAAATGGGTGATGTATTAACACAACAGAGCAAACAGAAGATGAAATCCAAACAAACTACTCAAATCACGACGGCGCCAGAAGACTACTAATAGCCAAACAAACTATTCAAATCACAAGCGGCTCCATAAAAACAGAAGATGAAGAAATTCACAAACTACAAAAGACTACAGAAATCATGAAGAAATAACGAAGATAAGTAAAACACCTTATTAAACTTACAAACTGATGAACTGAATAACAAACAGACAAAGCGACGCCACGACACCATGCAAAGCAGTTGACGTGAACATGGCTGAGAAAAAAGGAAAGCCATCTTGAAAATGTAACACCTTTTGAGGCAGTGTCAACAGCGTCTCTATGGACGACATGATCCTTGCACGGCTGGTGAAATGCTTCAAAAGGAGTTAAGTTATATCATTCAAACGCACAAGGTACAATACAATAACTTTTTATTTTTGATTCGAGAAAACTGATTCGGAAGACTTATTAAACTTGTATACGTAACACTGACTCACAGAGTAACGGACAGACAGTTGAAGAGGCGGACGAAGGGACTCAGGAAACTCAAACGTGGCTCCTTCCGAATCATTTGCAACAGCGTATTTTTGGACGACATGTTCCGTGTACGGCTGGCGAGGTGGTTCGAAAGGATTTGCGCAACGATATCATCAAAGGCCTGGCCTAGAGGTTTCTACTCTATTCAGAGTCCCGCCAGTAAAACTACAAAAAAATAAATATTATTCTTATTTCTTTCCAGGAAAGCATTTGCATGTGATGAAGTGTTGGGTTTGGATGTATAGGGGAAGGGTTGTACAGAGAATTTGTTGGCCAATACAGGGCACCTCCCACGCTGCCATCTGGTTGTTGAGAGAGGCATTTAATGAGAAAGGTTCATGTAATGTTACTAAAACTGTATTCGATGAAATTTGGACACACAAAATAGGTCACCAAAAATTTTCCTTGAGCCCGATTCTTTTCAAACTTTCTGGAAATAAAGTACTACTAAATGGTTAAGTTTTGACATCATTGGTTTATTGAACCTCTTCTCCCAACCCAAATGCCCGCACCTTTGCCTTGACCCCTTTCATCAAATTTTGGGCAATGATAGGACAGACTTGCTTACTTACTTTTAATAAAATTTTCTTTAGTTCAAGTTCGTTTTCTATCAGTTTTGGAGTTTTAACGAGCTTTGCCTTCATGATTGCCCAAAATTTTTCAATTGGGCGAAGTTCCGGAGTGTTTGGAGGGTTGACGTCTTTTGGTACAAAAACTACATTATTATCTTTTTACCAGTCTAAGACGGGCCGGGCATAGTGGCAAGATGCCAAATCCGGCCAAAACAGTTTCGGGCCATCGTGAGATCTCAAGAAGGGCAGAAGTCGTTTTTGGAGGCATTTGTCCTTGTAGATTTTTCCGTTGACGGTCCCAGAGGTGATGAAGGGCTGACTCATGTTGCCACATCGCTTGCCAGACAAGGAATTTTTTGGTGAATTTCGACAGTTTCTTCTTCCGTACACTCTCCGGAACGGCCAACTTAGAGGTGGCGAAGTAGTGTTCCTGTCCTGGCATTTGTTTGGTGTCAGCTTTAATGTAGGTCTCATCGTCCATCACAATGCAGAACGGTTTTGTGAGCCACTCCCTGTACAGTTTTCTTGCACGAGTTTTGGCCACCGAGTTCTGTTCATCGCTCCGGTTCGGTGCCTTTTGGACCTTGTACACATGTAATGCAGAACGTTTCATTGTTTTCTGCACAAAACAAACTGAAACTTTCGCCTTTTTCGCAACATCCCTGATCGAAATGCTGGGATAACGCTTAAATTGGTTCAATACCATCCTGGCCTTCTCCGGATTTGATGTGCCACGTTTTTTGCCACTACCATTTTTCCGCTTGGTTGTCTTACGGTCCTTGAACGTTTTGATCACATGAGATACGGTTGAATGTGCGATTCCGAGCTGTTTTCCGATCCATCGATGAGAAGCGTTTGGGTTTTCGAAGTGAGTGCCCAAAATTTGTTGGCGCACTATTTCTTCATTCGAAGCCATCACTGAAATCACCGATTTTCACGAAACTCGTTACACAATTGACATAACACAATGAAATACATTCAGTTAAAATTTCAATAATTTTTACCCACACGCTAAGAAGTTACGAACAATTGCGAGTGTCCAAATTTCATCGAATACAGTCTTTAATAATCCAAAATCTAAAAGGTACAAATATGAACATTAGTCCCACTCTCAAAAGTTTGAAATATTTTCAAAAGGTCGGAATAAAATCTTCATTATAATGGCCAATTGAGCGCAATACCAATTACTACTAGTTAGTTGTTTTCGCACCGGTTTCCTTATAACTTTTTAAGCATAAGTACTCCATTCAAGCATAAAAAATAGATAATTAATGTACCAGAAACTGGACGGACACTTGTGCCTACCCAGTGGAGGACCCGGATTCGGCCACCCATGTGAGTCTTGAGTATCGCACGGGCTGACGAGTGCAACGGGAAGGACTATAGGTGTATAGACCTGGGGGTGAGTCCCCGGATACGCAATCTTCGCAGGAAAGCACGGACTATACACTGAACAATTACAATTACAATTACAATTTTGCAGATTTTAATTGTTAAACGAGTTTCGTAATAAAATTATATTAACTTTAATTGGAAAATATATTTTTTACTGTCTTATAGGGTCAAGCTGAACATCGGGATAGGCCCCAAAAACCTGACATAGTTTTTTTTTTCAACGTTTGAAAGAGGGACTTACAAATGGTAAACAAAAACCTTGGCATTGTATTCCATCAACAGGAGGTGTCCAATAAGAAATGGTTTTGAAAAGACAAAGGATTTTGCGTTGCATTTGCAAGGTGAGCGTCCTTACTAAATGTTGGGCAAATCCTTGCAGCTCGTCATATAAACTGGCCTTGGCTCTGCCGGTTTCCAGGAAAATCATGATAACAACTCTCAAAGAAGATTTGAGATTTTAACCATATAAGAAAAAGATAATTCATTGACTTTCGGAAGCTAATAAGAAGAATAGAGTCCTTTGCTGTCGAGAACTGCTTCATCGGCACGGTGGCGCTTTGAGTTTGTTTATGGACGAGAACAACTTCGTGCTGCAGCAGAGTTTCAACGCTCAAAATGACAGAGTCTATGCAGTGTCGGTTCAGGAAACCTCTTCTTCGTAATTCGCAAGTTTAAAAGATTCCAAAACTATGCTTCTGCTATGGTTTGGGGAGCGATTCCTACAGAAGCTCGTATTTTGCTGCTTTTCTATTGACAAATCGAAAAATCGGACAAATCGGTGTCGAAATTAACGCGGTTTTAACATTTCTATGACCAAATTCACGTGAGTTTGAATATTTGTTTTTCATTTCTGAAGAACGCTCGGACTTTTCTCTTGATACCTCCAATTGGATACTGCACAACCTTCTCCGTAACTTTCAACAGAGCTTGCTTTTTTTAAATCTTTCATAAGATGAAGCTTTATTATCGCCCAGCATCTTTCGATAGGACGCAGCTCAGGGAAGTTTGGGAGATTTTTGCATTTTTCGACAAAAACGGCTTTTTCTTTCTTGAGCATCTCCAACGTAGCAGATGCATAGTGAGCAGATGCCAGATCCGGCCAAAACGATGACCGATCTGTATGCTTTCAGTAGATGGGTAGAAGCCGTTTTTTGAGGCATTCTTTCCTGTAATTTTCACCGGTGAAATATGAATAACTCTTCAAGCCACAGGAGCAAATGTCTTTCCACACCAAACTTTTTCCCCCAAATTTTTGGGTTCGGATGTATCGCACATCATCAGGCACATCCGTTCTCTGCACAGCGTTGAAAAATTGCGGTCCCGGAAGTGTACTGATATCCAACTATGAATCCGTCCTTTTGAGTGCTTTCTGTTTCTTGTAGGTTCTGAGATTTTTACGCTTTTGACGTAGGAGTACGTCTGTGTTTTCGATACTGGGGTACACATTCAAATTGCGAAAATTTGGAGCGTCACGAAAAACGGTCAGGTTTTGAACGTTAATTATTAAGTAATTTCACGATCAATTTCCAGAATGTTTGCAGCATTAGGGTAAAACATTTTCTACGCTACTAATAAAATTAATGCAAATATGAGGTGTTGTCTTATAATGTTGATTTTTCAGAGTAAATTTACCAAATACACAGTACTTTTCTAGCACAGACTTCATATTTAAGTAAGGTACCTCTCCTAGGCAGCCATGAATGTTATATAAGGGGAAGACCTATGCATTTTGATTTAGTTTTTCGACGGTCGCGGAGCTATGCGGAGTATGATCTGCAGTTGGATGGTAGCCGGCAGCAGCACTGGTGAGCAGTCGTTGCTCAGAGAGGCGTTGGTGCAGTTGGCTATTTTTGCCGATGCTCCCGTCAACCTCGCTGCGAGAAACAGGCTGCTGAAGCCTACGAGTTGGCGGGAAAAAGCCGCCCGAGACAAGAAATTATCCCACGTCATCTGCAGATGGCCACCCGCAACGACGAGTAGCTGAACCAAGAATACCAAGAAGAAAGCCCAAGTTCAATCGCGAACCATGTTTCTCCCCCATCAGCTAAATCCGTCCTTTTCAGGACGACCAAATCAGTTTGCCAACTAAAGAGTTTGTTTAGTTAAAATTTTCTCTTATTCTGTTTCAAATTAATTTCAATTACCGCGTCCCGGCTGAATTTATTAATAAATTATTTATTAATTTATTAAACGCCGCGTCCCGGAGTAAATGACAAAGAACGTTGAAAAATCAATGAACGAAATTCTAGAACGGATAATTCGAACCGAACTGCCACTCTTCAGACCGACCATGTGGTTGAGTCCCTTGTAGTTCCTAGTTGTGCATAGCGGATTAGTTGCTGGCAGTGGCAAGTAAATTAGAAATGTTTCGGTTAAGAAAATCATCCGTCTAGCGTGTTATAATTAAAACTAATTATTGTGGCACGATAACTGAAGTTCGTCCCCTTTGGTGCAATTTGTATCACATTGCCTTCGTTGGTACCAATTTTGTTCTTTCGTTCAATATCATCCGACGCAATTACCTAATAGCTCTTAGCAGAACATTTTGATTCAGTCTTACGACAGTCGTGGAGCTGTGCAGTAGCTGTAGGATCGCAGTTGGCGGCAGCAAGCACCCTGGAGGGTGCACTTGCGAGCACGTTGTCCAGAGAGGCGTTGGTGAAGTTGGCTGTTGGTGCCGATGCTCCCGTCAACCTCGCTGCGAGAAACATGGCTGCTGAAGCCTAAGAGTTGGTGGGAACAAGCCACCCGTGACAACAAAACAAGAATCAACTATTCCACGTCACCTGCAGATGGCTATCCGCAACGACGAGGAGCTGAACCAAGAAAACCAAGAAGAAAGCCCAAGTTCAATCGCGAACCATGTTACTGCCCCGTCAACTAAATTCGTTCTTTTCAGGACGACCAAATCAATTTGTCAATTGAAGAGTTTGTTTGAATTTTTCTCTTGTGCTGTTTGAAATTTCTATTACCCGACTGAACATGGCATTGCTTTAAACGCCGCGTCCCGGAATAAATGGCAAAGCGCGTTGAACAGCCAACGAACCAATAGATCCATAACTATCTTTTACGCGTTAAAGACAGTGGCCCTCTCAACCATCGTAGCAAATATAACCGGGGCCGTATCATCATTAAGAGCCACCAAATGCTGTCTAAAGAGTGTACAATAGAATTCTTGGCATGTTATAAAGCGGTCTCCATTTTTGTATTTCTTAATAACAAAATTTGTCATAACCTTTGAATTTCATGCCGCACCTTACATTTTCAAATAATTACAGTGCTGAGTTGATTTACTCATCCTCTCCACGTTTCAGAATATTATTTTTCAAAAAATCTATTTATCTCTATACCGAATCTTGATCATTAATATTCACAAAGGGTCTTTGACGTCTGTCTGTCTGTAGGTTACTCAAAAAGGACATAAGTTTTGCAGAACAAAAAAAAATTAAAAAGGGGGGTAACAAAATGGGGTCATCTATGTATCAACTACAATGATCGTAAAGGGGAAAAAATCCGCGAATCAAAAAATTGAGTCCATCTCTTCGCATGACACCTTCCAGGGTGATATTGAACAGAAAGCAGGAATGTCCACCACCTTGTTGAAGTCCCCGGCGAAATTCAAACGAACTGGATTGTTTGCCTGAAATCTTCAAGCAACTTTGCTCACCGTATATCTTTGCTCTAATAATTCTCGTAAGCTACTCGGGGAAGCCGTTCTCGTCCATGAATCATCTTTCATGAATCATTTTGGTCCTTAAATGCTGCACAGTTGCTCTAGTATTTTTTGGAGTTCGTGTATCTGAGATCCTGCTAAACCGCCAATAACGACACTTGCAGAGCGATACACAGGCACATTCTGTCTGGCAGTCGTGCCTACTTTGGGCTCCGAAGGGCGCTAAGGGCGAAAAAAGTTTGCCGAACTATAAAGTTGACCATCTTAATGGCTTATAGACCGGTAGTTCTCTACGGCAACAAAACATGGGTAATGCTTGTGGAGGACCAACGTGCCATTTGTTTCTTTGCATGGAAGCTGCTGCGGGTGATGTACGGTCTGGTGCAGATGGAAGACGGAACGTGGAGGAGGCGAATGAACCACACGATTTGTTCTGCCGCATCAGTTGCAGGCAGAACCTCCCATCGTTCACACCGCAAAAATCGGTCGACTACGGTGGGCTGGACATGTTATAAGAATGTCGGACGGCAGCCCAGTTAAAATGATTCACGACAATGATACGACGGACACAAGACGAAGAGGCGCGCAATGTGGATCGATCAGGTAGAAGGCCATTTGTAGATCTTTCGCAACCAGCAAGGCCGTATACAGAAGACGATATCCACCGTATCCTCCATTGCAATGCCAAATAACAAACACGATAACCCATCATCTTGCCTTAACCCTATCCAGTTATCAAAATCACATTCTTCTTTCAAGTTTTTGCATCTCTAACACATTGAACGTGCTTACAAACTTAGTTGGTAAAAGATTTTATCGCAGAACATTTGATCTTATTTCTAACATGTTTTACGTAGTCATAAAAACATGACTTTTTACATGCAAAAGCTCTAGTTTAAAGAAATAAGAACATAAAATATAAACTTGAATAAATATGAAGGACAAAACTCGGAAGACAAAACACTCTAGAGCGATTCCACGAACAAGTGGGAAATTTTTCCAGTTTTTATTTTTTGTATTTTTTGATTTGCATGAAACCTTGCATACAAGTTTTTGGGGAAGAAAAACGCCGTTTTGCATACTTGGTTCGCCATTTTGAATCTAGCCTTACTTATGAGAAGGACCTATGAAAAATGCACATGATATCTTCAAAAAATTGTATCTCGGAAACGGTTTGTCCGGCGAAGTTTTAGACAATTGTTGATGATATATGGAGAAAATATGCACGGTAAAAAAAAGTTTGGTTTTTGTGTTTTGAACTAAAATATAGATCTTCCCTTAAAAGTTACATGTCAATAATTTTTTAATTATCCTTATGTTATAGCTGACTAAAAAAGCTATCTAGTGCACAGTAGGTTGTTCTGGAGAAAAATAGGTTACAATGGAAAAACATTTTTTTTTTAAAATTACAATTTTCAAAAAAGCTATTAAGAAAAGTCAAAAAAGTTTTTCACCCTAATTTTATGAAAGTACATCAAATTTGTAAGCAAAAAGTACTTCGATAACATTTTTCTAAGATGCACCGTTTAGAAGATATTACTGATTTAATATTGATTTTTTTGATATTTTAATAAGTTTTGGCCCTTTTCGGATGTACTCCGTGTATTTCCAGTTTCAAAAGTATTTTTTTCGGAAAGATTGGAAAATTTTGAGTTAAAATGACACTGACAGCTTAAAGATTCGAGTGAAATTCTCTGCCTTAAAAGTATTTTGAAAAACAAGTTACAAAATCCCACTATCAGGAACAATGATTTCTTCAAGTGATTTTTGGTGCGTTGTGCTGAAAACGTGCTAACAAGTATTAGATACAGGTAATTAGATACCAGTTAGCTGTACTACGTACAGTTGGTGATTGTAAACATGGTCTTTGTTGGAACTAGTCCACCATGGCCACGCTGGCCATAACGAGGCTAGCTCCGTCGATGACCGTTTCTTAATAATAAATAAAAAGAACGCAGTCTTAGTCACCTTCCATCAAACTAGACGGCTGCCGACTGATACCTCAATCAACAACCACCGCACTCTTTATTCATTCCAGGTATATACAATTTACAATCTTCTTCAATAACAATATACCTACGCCAGCAAATCTACCTCGCTCCAACTCTCCAAACTCGTACCTGAAGGTTCGACGATACCTGAGCGTTCAACTCTACCTATCTTCCAACAGTCTTTACCCAGCATTCTATGATTTCTACCCGTGAGCTGTATAATAATGTCTGACTCGGTTCTGAATTCATCCAGTATCTACCAAACAGTAAATGCTGTTCAGACCATACCTGATGTACCTGATTCGCAAAGCTATGAAAGTTTGGTCACGATACCATCAGCGTCAACGCTAAGCACAATTCAATCAAATGAAGACTTCACGATGCCTGTAGACGTCGAAATATTCAACCGAGGAATAGCAGCTATTCGTGTTTCGCCTATAGATTTAGGTAAGGTTAAAAATGTTCACTATCCTGAAAAAAGTGCGCTGAAATCGTCGAAGGTGTACGAAGAAATCTTTTTAAATTAGACGCTAAAACAGAAAAAGCAAACGAGTTTGATGAAGTCATAGAAAATATGAAAATTAAATTTTTAAATTCAGCCACAAGGCAAGAAAAACTATCAATTTTATCATTGTTACCAAAATCATGGTCAGTACAAAAAATTGTAGACGAATTTAAAACCAGTAGAAATATGGCATCATATGCAAGAAAGGAAAGAGATAATGTATTTGATTCATCTCAAGGTTTTTAGGAAAGTTTAAGGAATTTTTAGCTATTTGTGACTTTTCTGAAAATTACAGCTTCATTTTGCAGGATGAAGTTCAATCACACCATTGGAACGTGCAACAGGCCACAATCCATCCTTTCGTAATATATTATACTGAAAATATGCAAATTAAACATTTTAGCTTCATTATAATTTCTGAAGAACTAAGACATGATTCAGTCGCTGTTAATTTGTTTATTGATAAAATGATAAACTTTTTACAAATTGATCAAAATAAAAACATTAAAAAAATTTATTTTATGTCAGATGGTGCTGCTTCACAGTATAAAAACCGAAAAAACTTTTCTAGCCTTTGTAAATTTAAGTCAAAGTATGGTATTGACGCTGAATGGCATTTCTTCGCAACATCGCACGGAAAAGGTCCATGCGATGCTATTGGAGGTACGATAAAACGCATGGCTACCAGAGCAAGTTTAGCCAAAGAACGCGAACACCCGATAAAGACTGCAAGAGAATTGTTTAATTGGGCAAACAAACGAGAAGAAGAAGAACTTACAAAGTTGTCATTTTGTTATTCTACTACAGAAGAATACGAAAATATGTCTTTGCAGCTAAATAATCAATATAATAATGCAAAAACAATTCAAGGAACTCAAAAATTCCACTCATTTCTTCCTCTATCAGAAAATACAATAAAGGCAAAGCTTTATTCAAACTGTCCTGACAATGATGCCAAAATATTCGATATTGTTAAGAAAGTTGTGTAAACAATAATTTTATAAAAATACAGGAATAAAAATAAACTGATGATATCCAACATATAATGTTATTTTTTATTGCGCACAATCACCATCCCTGAAAAATAAGCTTAATTCGCTCTTTTGAATCTTGCTAATTGAGGAGCTTGCATTTGCAGTTCTCAAAAAGGTGTATCTCGAAATCGAGTTGTCTCATCGGTTTGATGTCTGTGGCGATGTTCGGCAATAGAGAGAAAATATGCACAGTATAAACACATCCAGTTTAAATGGATTAAACTGTTAGGCGATATGCAAGAGTTGAATGCACATTTTCAACACAATACACCAAAAATAACTGGAAGAAATCATTGTTCCTGATAGTGGGATTTTGTAACTTGTTTTTCAAAATACTTTTAAGGCAAAGAATTTCACTCGAAGCTTTAAGTTGTCAGTGTCATTTTAACTCAAAATTTTTCAATCTTTCCGAAAAAAATACTTTTGAAACTGGAAAAATACGGAGTACATCCGAAAAGGGCCAAAACTTATTAAGTTATCAAAAAAATCAATATTAAATCAGTAATATCTTCTAAACGGTGCATCTTAGAAAAATGTTACCGACAAACTTTTTGCTTACAAATTTGATGTACTTTCATAAAATTAGGGTGAAAAACTTTTTTGACTTTTCTTAATAGCTTTTTTGAAAATTGTAATCTAAAAAAAATTTTTTTCATTGTAACCTATTTTTCTCCAGAACAACCCACTGTGCACTAGATAGCTTTTTTAATCAGCTATAACATAAGGATAATTAAAAAATTATTGACATGTAACTTTTAAGGGAAAATCTATATTTTAGTTCAAAACACAAAAACCAAACTTTTTTTTTACCGTGCATATTTTTTCCATATAGCACCAACAATTGTCTAAAACTTCGCCGAAGACACCAAACCAATCGGACAAACCGTTTCCGAGATACAATTTTTTGAAGATATCATGTGCATTTTTCATAGGCCCTTCTCATAAGTAAGGCTAGATTCAAAATGGCGAACCAAGTATGCAAAATGGCGTTTTTCTTCCCCAAAAACTTGTATGCAAGGTTTCATGCAAATCAAAAAATATGAAAATTACTCGTTGCTGAAATGATATGGAACCGCTCTCTAAAAATAAACTATTAACAACCAAAACACAAAATCGTATATGATAGCGGATATATGTAAAACGTGGAGGCGATATACGTACATGCGTCCATTTGACTTCATGTAAAATGTACGTATATCGCCTCCAATTTTCACTCTTATCCGCTATCATATACGATCATGTGTTTGCTGGGAACCTACGATTGAAAAATCTAGCAACCCTGAATCGCATTACGAAAAGCGATCGATTGCGATTTTGATAGGTAGCCTGCTCGATTGGAATAAGATATTGCAATCCATTTGATCCAATTTTGACGTTTCCCCTCTTTGCTATTCAGGCTCATTCATTTAGTTCGGCTTTTGAATGTTGCAACTCCATTAGCGGTCAGTGACGGTTGTAAGTCTCGATCGTCAATTCTGACTCCGAATGCTAATTTTTCACTGGATTGGCAATAATTGTGAAAGTAAATGTTTGAAGTATGAGCACTCTTCATTCTATCAGTTCCTTAGTTTGGCACTGCTTTTTCGTGGTTTACTGACATAATAACTTAGACTTAAAAAGGAGTTCATGCGTGAAATTTTACCATACATAGTTTTGCTGCATCATCTTTGAATCAGAAATTTTTCCCAAAACTAAGACGTGATAATGAGTGATAATGAATGAAGCTGAGAACATATATCGAAGTTTCGAATCCGTATCATCTAAGTATTGTCATATGGTGTAGATGCAACTATTGCCTGAAGAAATATAATTAATTTGTGTGTTTGTTTATACCTTTGAAATTGTGCATTGTGACATGTGTTGCTAATATTAACTGTCACCTTTGAACAGTGAAAGCAAGCGTGATGGCACGGGCGCTTCGAAAGAGTAAAATGTTATCCAAGGAGTGAAAATACCTTAGTTGTAAGTTAATATTTAATAAAAACGAGTTTGATAAAAAATGCACCAGGCAAATATTTCAACTGAGTGTATCATTCGCCCTGCTGAGAGATCGGTCATATGAATAAAGTGAGCAAATGCTTTTCTAACAATTTCAGCCTTTCTCTATTTAGAGCAGGGAAAACCCCGTTTGAGTAGAGCTGCAGTTGTGAGCTCTTTTTCAAATGGGCGCAAAAAACCTCCTATTCTTTTCGTATCAACAGAACGTTACATAGCTTCCAAATGAACCAATGGTTGCTTAAATCTACTTTATAGCTGTACATAATATTAAACTAACTTGAACTAAAAAAAAATCTAACGTGTGTTGTTCTGTGGAGCTGCGAGTACTTTGTAAAATCTTTTTCGAAGAGTGGAACGAGGAACATCGAAGTCAAATTCGTTGGAACAGCGGTTGAAGGGTCGACACATACTTAAAAATGGTTTGTTATGCCCGTAATTTGTTCAAGCGCCATGAAGAAAAAGGAACAAAGTCGAACGAAGTTGACGAAAGAGAATATTTATGTTGAGGAGCGACAACAGTCGAGAACTATCAATTTTCGATTGAAGAAGGTCAGAAACAAAAAGCATTTTTGAAACATCACGACGTATGCTCAGTAACTGTAGACCTATATGTTCAAATCGCGCATCATAGCTGGGCAAATTTATTGGATCATTCCATGGAAGGAGTCTTAAAGTGAAGCGCAGAAATTTGTGCTAAATCGCCTCATGTGCCCAAACGACAGATGAGTATTCTAATATTGACCTCACTAACGAACAGTACAGTGATTTTAAACATTGAATGTTTTTGAATTTTTTTTGCAATGCGAAATATGAAACCAAGTGTCTTACAGGCTTTGGAGGTTATAAAAGCGACATGTTTCTTAAACGACAATTCGGTGTTAACCACTAGGCCGGGATCGCCTCAGACTCCCTATAATCTTATCTGAACCTTAAAGTATTTGATTAGTTCATCTAGAACTCAATCTGAACTACAAAGTATTTACGTTTACCCTGTTGAGTGACAGATTCATTTTCCGCATCTCACTTGACTAACAGTTTTATACGATGGTAATGCAATAAGCCGTTTACTCTTCATATGTAAACAATCTTTGTGACATTTTTTAAAGTATTACTCAGGACTTTACGTGTACTAAAAAAGTAGGAAAGTAGTTAAATATAGATGTATTGTGAACTTATGCGCTGATTAAAAGTACGGTGAGTACTTTGATTGAACTTTGTGTCAGAGAAGTTCAATGCAAGTTCTCAACTAACAACATATGAACTTGAAGGTTGAGTTGAAGCAGTTTTAAACAAGAAACTTTTCTTGAACTTTCAAGTAGGTTTACATGTTAATGCCACTTTAAAAAATATAAAGTTCCGCCTCACGTGAAGCGTCTTTTAATTCAGCAAAAAAGTTCCATAAAATTAAATTTCAACAAAATGTGAACTTCCCCATAATTTTTTTTAGCTATCATCATTTCATTGATTAAGCTTTTGACAGAATACCTTCACAATCTTCCGAAGGGTGCGACACATCTAGATTTTACTCATTTTCATGTATATCTCATGATATCTATCAAGATACTTTCCATAATCAATTGACTACACTCCCGTATTATTTAACTCAATTTTGAGTACATTTCGTAAAATATCTCTTTTAGTCTCACGGAATTGTTAATCAAATTTCAGTAAAGTGATACTGGCTGTATTGCTAGCATGCTATCTGTATGGATCTACGCCATCTTCTCGCATCCCTTTCAGCACTTCTAGCACAATCGTGTTAACTCACATCGGACGACAATCGCAACGATCTCAAAAACAAACGAGTTGGTGTGGTGTACTTTAGGTAAGGCAGAAAGAAATTCATCGATATGACGTCATGAATGATTTCGTATAAGAAGGATTAAAGAAGAGCGAAAGAATAGCTTAGAATTTGTCTGCCTTGCCTATAGTCTCGCACATCGGTCACATGGGTAATCGTTTGACTAACTGTCATAGACATGAACCTAATTTTCCCTAAGAACTTCTATAAATATGTTTAATTTCTGTTCGTTGATACGAATGAAACTGTATGTAAATAAGTATGCAATATTTCTAATTGGACGTTCATCTGACTGAACACTGTAAATGAGTGTGTTCAGGCGAATGCCAGCGAAATGGAGGACCTAATGGAAGCACCGGGGGATACAGCCGAGATCAAGAAGAGGAAGGAATTTGCTCGAGAGAAGCGGTCGAAATCCGACAGAAAGTGTAAGTCGCTTTTAGTTTCCCGGATTCATGACTCGCAGCTTGAATATATTCAAGACAAGCAGTCCCCGAAGGACGTGTGGGATGCGCTGCAGAGAGTCTTCGAGCGTCGGAGCATAGCGAGTCAGATGCACCTCAAGCGGAGGATGTTGTCCTTTCGTTTTGATGGCGGAAGTTTGCAGCAGCACTTCCTGGTGTTTGATAAAATGGTCCGGGAATACCGTGCGACTGGTGCCGAGCTGGAGAAAGTCGACGTCATCTGTCATCTGTTGCTGACACTTGGGTCGTCGTTTTCCGCCGTAGAACCGGGTCGTCGAGACTATGCCGGAAGAACAGCTTTCCGTGGAGTTCGTCAAGTGTCGGCTTCTGGACGAGGAGACGAAACGGAAAGGTGTAGAGTTGTGCACCCCCAGCAACGAGCAGACAGCTTTCGCCGGATCGAAGCAGCAGCCGCCGAAGAAGACGATAAAGTGTTTCGGCTGTAAGAAGGATGGACACAAGCTGTCCGAGTGTCCAGTCCGGCAGAAGGAGAAGAAGTCGGAAGATAGGAAGTCGAAAGCGCACCTGGCCAGTGGAGGTGGTGTGTGTTTT
The DNA here is from genome assembly GCA_024533555.2 of Aedes koreicus. Lineage (NCBI taxonomy): Eukaryota > Metazoa > Arthropoda > Insecta > Diptera > Culicidae > Aedes > Aedes koreicus. The sequence goes on from JAHHFK020002127.1 coordinate 23,007, forward strand.
GTAGGTGTCAGCAGGGGAAACGCAGCTCCGGAAGAATCGAAGCGAATTCGGTGGTACATCGACTCCGGATGCTCAGATCATCTGGTGAACGATAAGAGTCTTTTTGAGGAGCTTCATCGGCTACGAGATCCGGTGGAGATAGCGATCGCGAAGGACGGCGAATCGATCGTGGCCAGGTACTCCGGCACAGTGAAAGTGATTTCCAGCGTCAGGGGTAAGCATACTGAATGCACAATTAAGAACGTTTTATTCGTCCCTGAGCTTCGTTGCAACCTGTTCTCTGTGATGAGAGTGGACGAAGCAGGTATGCGCGTTACGTACGTAGGAGCAAATGTAAAAATTTACTGTGGTTCGGATGTCGTCGCGTGTGGTTTTCGTGCCGGAAAACTCTACCTACTCAATTTTTGGAGGGTTGGTCGCGTCGCGAGTGAATCGATGCTAACGTGCGGTCGTGTTCCAAAGGACATGGAACTGTGGCACCGTCGTTATGGACATTTGAATGCCAAGAGCCTCGAGCAGCTATTTCGTGGTGAAATGGTTACGGTAGTGAAACCGCCGGGAGACGTGAAAGGACCCAAGGAGAAAAGCGTTGTCGTGTGTGAACCGTGCTTGTTGGGCAAGCAGACCCGTAATCCGTTTTCGGTATGCAAAGCGAAGAGATCGTCGCGGGTGCTCGAGCTAATCCACTCCGACGCTTGTGGACCAGTGACGCCAGCCGGACTGGATGGTGTAAAATACTTTTTGACTTTTATAGGACGATTTCGCAATGGTGTTCTTGATCGAATCGAAGAATGAAGTGTTCGAACAGTTCCGAAATTTTGAAACTCTAGTGACGGCGAAATTTGGACAGAAGATAAGTCGCCTTCGATGCGACAACGGTGGCGAATATCGCAGCAAGGAATTCAAGCGTTTCTGCAAGCGAAGTGGTATCCAGATGGAGTGGACGGTTCCGTACACGCCCGAACGGGGTGAGCGAACGGATGAACCGCACTCTGGTGGAGAAGGCCCGCTCGATGCTAGAGGATGGCGGTATTGATAAGCAGTTATGGGGTCAAGCGATCCAAACCGCGGCATTTTTGCTGAACCGTAGCCCGTCGAGTGCGATCCAATCCGGAAAGACGTCATACGAATTGTGGGAAGATAGAGCCGACGTATAAGCGTTTGGCGAACGTATCAAAGCATCGGAAGAAAATGGATGCCAAAGCGTGGAAGAGAATCTTCGTAGGCTACACCCATAACGGCTACCACGTGTGGGACAAAAGGTCACAGCGGATTGTAAACGCACGAGACGTTGTGTTCGACGAGTCTCGAGGCTAGGAACCGGAGGATCGACGGATTGATAACTCGGATGTGTTCCTGTATCCGGCTGCGGAGGACGAGTCAGCTGTTAGTGAGTCGGCTGATAGCGATGACAAAGCCGAGGACGAAGCATCTGAAGAAGAGTCTGAGGAGGAATTCGGAAGTTTGATCCAAGAGAGCGACGCTGAAGGCGGTCCTGGTGATGGGCCTGAAGGTGAGCCGCAACCACAGGAGGACTCACGGCCACAGTGGGAACGGAATGCCCCTGCCTGGCACAAGGACTACTATGTTGAATATGCGGCATATGCTCTGAACGCGACGGGGTACGTTGACAACGTGCCCAATTCCTTGGCGGAGGCTCGGGTCCAGCCCGAAGGTTTCGAAGCTGGAGCGAACCTAGTATGTCGTCTAGGGAAGTGCTTGTACGGGCTCAAACAGGCATCGAGAGCTTGGAACGAGCGGTTCCATTCATTGTGGAGCGTCAACTGCGGGTTGGGAGAACGCGGAGGCGATCAGTGCCTGTACGTCTGGAAGACCGACAAGGGAACAGTGATCATGGTGATCTAGAAATTGGTCGACGATATCATGAATTGCTGAAGTACGTCACTGAAGCTGGTAAGAACGGCGAAGAGGACTGCTTGGCTCGCGAATTCGAGATGACTGATGCTGGGGAGGTGAAATGTTTCCTCGGCATGCGCATTGATCGCTACCTAGAAAGCGGAGTGATGCGTATCAGCCAGAAACAGTATCTCGAAGATTTGTTGCGGTGGTTCAAGATGAAGAAGACTGCAAAGCGGTTTCAACTCCGATGGAAAATCGCTTGAAGCTTCCACGCGGTTAGGAGAAGGATCGAACAAGCCAACCACTACAGGGAGTTGATAGGGTGTTTGACCTACGCTGCGTTGACGACCCGTCCGGATTTGGCAGCTTCTGTAAACTTTTTCCCCAATATCAAAGTTGTCCGACGGACCTTCACTGGACTTATTTGAAGCGGATTTTATTCTTCGTCAAGGGGACGTTAGACGTAGGTTTGGTGTTCCGAAGGAGTCCTGACGGTTACGATGGACAAGGCAAATGACGTCGTGGACAGGCGATCTGTAAGTGGAGGTGTGTTTAAAGTCTTTGGATGCACTGTAGCTTGGATCACCCGTAAGCAACAAACGGTATCGCTTTCATCAACGGAGGCGGAACTGGCTGCACTCTGCGTGGCTGCGTGTCACGAGCAGTGGCTGGCACGACTGTTGCGAGACTTGGGGTACGATCCCGAGGAGCCGATAGTATTCCACGAGGATAATCAGTGAACGATGCGGATTGCCGAGGAGTCGAAGGATTTCGGTCATCTGAAGCATGTGGACGTTAAGTTCCACTTTCAAGTGACAACATATACACCATTTATTAATGTTTGTGTCATTTATGATTTAATTTTGATGGTAGAAAAAAAAATACATGTAATTCTGAAATTATATATAAGGATGATGCAATCGATGTCATTGCAATAAATAGATCATTTAGGATCGTGCACCACTGCAGATATGGATGGTTGTTTTGAACTGAAATAGATAAGGGTTGGTTATTGTTCAGATAGGAGATACGTACAACTTTCGATTATTGTAGTTTCGGATAGTGAAAAAAAACTGCGCTTAGTCAAAATATTTACCTCAATTGTCTTATGTACGCCACAGTCTCTTCAGAGTAGAAAAACAATGCAGCTATAATTATTGGCTTGACCAAATGAGATACATAGCAATCCACAGATATAGTTTGGTTGACGCTTGTTATATCCAGCACGTATTCTTCATCACATTCCTTCAGTTCAAATACACTGCCTACAAGACCTATCGGTCTATTTTCACCATTCTCGGATGCCTTAACAGGAACCGTTGATGGATAGTACGAACAGTTCTTTCCTTTCAAATATTTGAATCCAAAAACCTGTACTACGCTGAACACCTGTTTCATCTTAATTAGGACGTATTCTCCAACCACAATATGTCCGAAGACTCCATTTGAGTATTTCGCTTGTTCCAGTTTATCCTGTTTTTCAAAAAATCTATAATTACGATCTGTGGAGCATTTTTGTAATCCAGAGGTCAGCATCCACACAAATGTTTTTTTTTTGACATGAATAATCTTATTTTTTCGATTCTTGACTTTAAATACGTTTTTATGGTTTTTAGAGTCTGGCAAACACACGTCTTCACCGATATTTTCAAACAAGTTGGAAGCATAATGGACATCATCGTTGTTTTCATTTTCGTCTACCTCAGATTTGTCAGGAATATCATTGTTTTTTGCGTTTTCGTATACTTCAAATTCATCGGGAATAGTGATGAACTCTATATCACCTAAACTGCTATCTTTTTTGGCTTTTAAAAATTTCGTGGTTACGCTAGTCTCGAAAGAAATATCCGCAGAATCAATCCCTAACTCTTTTAAAATTTCCCGAACAGAGTGCTGGGCTTGCTGAACTATAGCGATGATTTCGTCGTTTGTTGGCATCATTGACACATCACGTTCCTTTGATGTATTGTTCAAGTTAGGAAATTTTAAAGCTTGTGCGTTCCTGTACATGGCATCCCTTTTGAATTGTATTCTATTCAACCGGGATTCAAAGCCTTGAATCGTAAAATTAACTATTGTTGATTCCGTAGACGTAAACGCTCGAGCATCTCTAAACGTTCCCTCGCAGGCTCGACTCTGAAGTAATGTAGGGTTGAATTCTGTATCGTGAATCTCCACCAATCATCAACCTTTGCCGTTTCACGCGCATCGATTCCCATCTCATGTCGCGTTTGGCAAGATTGAAAAAGATATGCAGCGCTTCAACGTAGAATAAATCTGAACAATCTACACTGATCAAAATCCACATGATAAATCCTAAAGAGTATCGCATCATTTATCTAGATGTGTCGTACACTTTGCGATCTTCAAATGACCTAAATTTTGCTACGTTGAATTGATATACCTAGTAATGCATTCTAGTGATACAGAAGATAGTCACACGTGAAAAATCAAATGTTCACATGAGCAATGAAATCGCAAGGCTACCGTGTAGACCCAATTTTAGTGACATATTTTTCTTTACTTTCCCAAGTATGGCTTATTGTATTCATTACACAGTAAAATGTGTGTAGTTATTACTAAAAATTTGAATGAAAATGTATTAGTATGTGGTTACATATTTTTGAAATGGCTTATCTAATCCGAAACCGAAGTAGTACAATATAGTAGGATTGTTGAGTGCGTAACGTCGGCCAGCGATCCTAGTCCAACCCTAGTACACTCGACTGCAAACGTTAGCCACACCTACTGACTGGGAGAAGGATCGGCCGTAGTGTCACCGAAGGGTGACGAAGAAAAAAAATATTAAAGAACAACAATGAACTAGTGCTCAATATTGTATTATTCTGAATTCTCATTTTCCCTAGTTAATCCTAAAAATTAATATCTACTTAAGATGAAATTTGTTGCTAAGAAAGGATCCACGACAAAATTGGCAATTCTAGGGAACCTAAATGTGTTAGCGTACACTTCACAAATTGAGAAGCTTCTTTTATTTTATCGCCAACAAACTTACAAATTCTGTAACGGACAGAAGAATGGCAAGTCGACGGTCGAACGACGCATTCGAGGTCCGACGACCTGCCAGTATGGAAGGAACTTCACCCAATATTGGTTATAACACAGGAGGTACGAACAACGCGAACCATCCGGAAATTGCAATTCTTCCGGAGACGACGAGACAGTTGGAGAATGTCGCCCAGCTTGATACAGGAGTTCATCTGGAGCAGACAGTACCGAAAAAGGTAGTCCAACCTCAAAATGGGTCTCAGCCGATGGTCGAAGTTGTTCCCCCTCCTAGCCAACAGGTAATCGCTACCAGAACGGTAAGATCCGCTACAGGAGCCATTCCTAAACGTCCTAAAGCGCACGTTAGTGCGATAAATGAGAATAAAGGAAAATTGGCCCACGTCAGGATAAGAAACGACCCCCTTATCAGAAAAAAAACCCCATGTGGCGTTCGCGTTAACCGAGCTAGTAGTTGCAGATTATGTAATGAGCAAGCAAGACAATACCGCCATTGCACAATGTGACGAACGTGATTCGTGGTACCATTTCTCGTGTGTCGAAGTGAGTCAGTCAGTGGAAAATATAAGCTGGTCGTGCCCCGGATGTTCAAGTGTGTACAACATGAAAACCCATAGACCGACTGAAATGGCAAAAGGCACACTTGTTTCCCAAGGAGTGACCAAAAATCATTCGTAACCGGACCGAGAAAATCCACCCGCCACCGTTCCCGCCGTCGCAGCTTCAACTAAATCAGCTGGAACATCACCCATGCGCAGCAAAAAAAGGAAAATTGAACTACAGCTTCAAAAACTTGAAAAAGAAAGGAAATGTCAGCTGCAATATTTTGAGCAGAAGTACAACTTGCTGCAGGAGCTGAACAGTGAGACTGCAGCATCTCAGCTAAACCATCCGGATTCGATCGTAGAAAATGTGAGAAAAAATTCAGCAGTGGATAGCCGATACTGACAAGTGCGGTGACGACTCCGGTCTCGTTGACCATCGGGCACCAGTGGACACCAGGGTAGTTCTACGAATCTTCAAGGTAACCGATGTCCTCCCCCAGCCGCACATGAAGGCTTTTCGGACCAACACATTCCTCCACCAGATTTTCGTGGAGAATCAATTCCACACGAGCGGCGAGCCCAGCGCCCTTCAAACATACGCTCGGGTGTACCTTCGCATAGCGCGAACCAGAGAGAGACTGGAAACTTCCCGCGCGTTTCAGAATTCATTCCTGGACAAGGATCTACCCCAGTCCTTCGATCGCGACAAAGGATTATGCCTTCCACGAGTGGCATTGAAGACACCGTCTACGCGTTGAATCGAAGTCAGTTGGCCGCTACGCAAGCCGTATCGAAGGATTTGCCGGAATTTACTGGTAGTCCAGAAGACTGGCCGCTTTTCTTTTCGATTTTCAACTCGTCCACGCAGCTCTGCGGCTACTCGAATGAGGAAAACATGCTTAGGCTACGAAAATGCCTCAAAGGAAAAGCATTGGAAGCAGTTACGTGTCGAATGCTCCACCCTTCGAACGTGCCTGGAGTTATGACCACTCTCAAGATGTTGCATGGACGGCCCGAAATCATTTTTCAGGCAATCGTCAGGAAGATCCGTTCGTTACCATTTCCTAGCATTGATAGACTGGATACCGTAATCCAATTTGCGCTGAGTGTTGGAAACCTCGTCGCCACGGTAGAAGCCTGCGAAATAGGAGATTTCATGTAGAATCATTGAGGTACGAGTTGGTGGAAAGGCTACCGCCGACATTAAAGCTAGATTGGGCTAAGAACTCTCGGGACAATCCTTCACCAAATCTAATGGACTTCAGTTTGTGGTTACGTTTCGTAGCTGAGGACGCCAGTACCGTTTCGTTTAGTACAGGCAGTGAGCATCGTCCCAAAACAACGAAAAAAGATAGTTTCTTGAATTTCCACTCCGAAGAGGACCGCCAACCGTCGAGGAAACCGTCAACTACCCCAGCGAACAGCAAACCTAGGACGTCAGAAGAAGTCAGCAGAGAATGCGTTGGATGCAAAGGAAGCTGTTCTACTTTAGCGCAGTGCAAGCGGTTCAAGGACCTTAGCTGCGAATCAAGATGGACAGTAGTGCGAGAATTTAAGATTTGTCGGAAGTGCTTACGGAAGCATTACGGTCCATGCAAGCAAACGAAGGTGTGCGGTACTAACGGCTGCTCCTACTTGCACCACCCCTTTCTACACGACGAAGGAAGGCAATCATCGACTTCATCTTCCACTCAGCCGGCGCCAGCCACCTCGCAAGCGCGAGGAAGTCAAGCTACTGGCACCAGCTGCAATGTACACCAAGGACAGTCAGAAATTCTGTTCAGGATTGTACCAGTTCTTCTTCATGGACCTTCGAAGACTGTGCGATATAATATGACAAAGTGGGGAGGGAGGTTGGAGGGGTATGTTATAGTCACCATAAATCAATGGAGACACATGATAGACGCATATGAGTATGGTGCAAAAATCCAAAACTTGATCATTTTACAAAAAAATATATCTCGAAAACGAAAAAACATTCTTTCTAATTTTTTGATATATTATGTAAAACAGTTTAAATTTTCAAGAAAAAAATATAAAATCGTATAGCGTCCTTTAGTCGGAAACTATGAAAAATCTCAAAGTACAAATACAATCAATGTCTTACAGTTTAGAATTGCAATTTTTCAATGCCATTATATTTTCTTTAGAGAGTGTCTAATTATCATTTAATTGGTGTTTTAACATTTAAAATCGGTTTAGTGATTCGAAAGTTATGATTTTTTGAAAAAGGTCATTTTCGAGAAAACTTTAAAAAAATACCAATTTTCACGAAATCTTGAGACCCACTATATCGGTATTTTATGGAATGGCTAAAAATGAAGAAAAATTAAAGACAGGAAATTTTTAACAAAAGTCCGAATTCTAGATCCATATGCCTACATTAGAGCACTTTCCCCTACTCAAATTTTATTTTATTATTCAGTTTGCGTTCCCACTCAATTGTTCTTCAGTTTTTAAGTAAAAAAACATGGCGTGGCTTCTGAATTATTCTAATTTTTAGTTCCAATGAATTGAACACTTTTGTTGATGGCGTGTAGGACATTGTTGTTTTACTTGTAATGCCAGTCAAGCATCATCTTTTCAGTACGTTATGTACGTCCTTTGAACAACTATGCAGCTGTAAGTTTAAATTAACATTAAATTTATTTATATTTGATTATGCGGAATTCAGTAGTTTTTAATTCTAAATAAATCAGGTATATGTAAACAAAGAAAACTCACTATCAGATTACGACTGTCACTATTGTTCAGATATCTGTAATTTAAAGTTGTCTATATAGATAACTATCATCGAAGAACTTCACGTGTTGAGAATGGATTCATTATTATTTTATCTGGTTGTGTATTTGGTTTTTTTCGAAGACGCCATATGCCAACATTTTGCAATACAAAATGAGATTACAAAATTTCACTCATTCCTCCACAGTTTGAACTCAACATGAACCTGTAATGGCTTACGATTCGAATGATTCTGAAATCTGATTTTTACAAATGCGAACATAACTTAACATAAATTGTTCTGTTTCAAATTCTGAAACAATGCTCTATTCTCGAGGATTTATTCAAGGGAGTTAATATTTTTTGAAGTAGAGCAGAAAATTGATCCATAAATCTGAAAGCGTTTAAAAGTTAAACTTATTCCAACAATGATTTTCAGATCATTTTACTCCTCGATATTTTTATCACGAATGTTTGGCTGATAACGATGTCCATTAAAAAAAAGTTTTCCTTGCATTCATTTAAATATCAGTATCCTTACACTTTTTTTGCAATATTTGAAAGTCTTACAGAATGCTATTGCAACTCTGTAGAAACAACGTCACGTTGCAAATAGGCTCCACCCTTGCGTATTTTTTCGTTGCTGTTGTGTATGATTTTGCGGTACATAGCCAAACAAAAACTATCCCTAATATGTTTCCAACAGAGATTTTTCTGCTCTATTGAGACAAGTTGTGCTACTTGGGTGGGTGTTGTTGTTTGTTTTTTTCGTCGTTCGACACACACCACTGAGTTGGAACAGCAGTGCAGGTGGAGAGCGGCGAGGTGGGAGGATTTTATATTGGGCGATGACGCGGGGCGGCCTACCCAGACCACACTCAAGCTGACTCAAAAAACTAATTTTTATGTTAACTCCTACCGGACTGACTGGCTCAACTAACTCGTGCGGCGGATAGAGTGATCGGTTTCGGGCGATTTTATGCAGTCTGTAGTAATTTTGGGTGAGAACTTCGACGAAAACAACAACAATCCGATGGCAAGACATGAGCACACAACTTCACAAAACGGCAGGGTTCATCATCACACAATTTGGTAAATTGCTGACTAGGTTATTGGGATTGTTTTTGAATGAAAGAGAGGAAAAACAAATTTTGTCTTTAGTTTTCAATTTATTGAGAGAAAAATAAGATTTTGTTGCATTTCACTGTTTATATTAATGAAAATTTTAGTTTCTGTAAAACGCTCGCGCTTAGGACTTGACATTCTTCATTAAATTCTACACAATTGCTTTTGTGACTTTTCTGGTGGCTGCTGTCCAGTTTTTCTAGAACTCTTGCATGTTTTGGGAGACTGACAATCGCCCAATACTGTTCAATTGAATGAATTGTACATTATTGTTTGCCAACCACTGCAGAACTGACTTGGCATAGTGGGCGGGAAGCCCAATCCGGCCAGAAGAGAAGAGGAGTCCTATGCTCTCGTACAGCATACTGTTGGGCGGGTCTCTAAACATTCTTCATCGTACACTTTGGCGTTAATTGTACCCTTCATGAAAAAAGACGACCGCAAATCACAGGTACAAATCGCTCGTCAGACCTCGAAGAAGGTACTTGCCAAACTTTCCTCACATCTCGTAGTGTCATCCACTGATGTTGTATAATACTGCGGTCCGGGAAGCGCTCGCGAATCTTCCTTGGCGCTGGTTTCGTCGTCGATCTGGATACATCCGTCTTTGTTCTCCAGAATCCAGTTACACAGTTTTTGCCACTCTTGTTTTGGCGCGTGCTTGCTGCTCCAAGAACTTTTTTTTCGGCACCTTCTGTTTCTTTGTACGTTTTCAGGGAGTTCCGAGCGTTAGTCCGTTGATCCTGATGCTGGTCTTAAATTGCTTGGCCAAATGTATTCCTTATACCGAACAACTTCAACCAAGACCCTGGTTTTTAGCCGAATCGGGGCAAATCTTTCACGGAAAGGATCTCACCGAACTTTTCAATTACATTTTTGACACTGGTGGGTTCACTTCTACCGTTTTGCACCTGACTCATCTTTGCAACGATCTACTGTGCCGAAACCAAACGATTGCACAACTGTTGGTTGATATGTAAGCAAACATTTCAACTCCAAAACACACCAAAAAATTTAATCTATTTAGAGAGTACTTTCTGTTTGCATGTTGTTAACTATTTTGAAGATACACTCTTTGTTTAAAAATTTCCCTCTAAACTTGAAGCACTGAGTGTCACCAAGCATTTCTTATCTTGTTGCTTCGCATGAAAGTGATTTCAATTGACTTGATTGGCACTAAAGTGAAGGCAGGTGTATTATATCGGCAAATAATCGGTTCCACTCGAATTAATCCGTTATAAGCTTCAGTCTTGAATAAATGCTTGCTTTTATTCATATGACCTATTATCTTCTATGGTAAATTTTATGTGAGGTTTACAATGAAGCACTTTGTTATCACAAAAATACATGTTGTTCAAATAATTGCTGGTATTCTATTAACTGATTGTTGCACAGCTCATACAATGAACAACGTGAACTAAAAAACGGTGGAATTAAATTGAACACAGTAGGCCAAATACTCATAGGAAATGAAATTTAAATTTTTATTGCTGTTTTTTTAGCAAATTGGGGTGAGAGCGGGGCTTTTATCTAACTCATGCATGATGGTGTTGCTGCTGAGATGGGCGGGAATAATTTATTCATCCCAAAATAAAAATTAAAGCGGTGTCATTAATCAAGTATCTTCTCACGAGTCACCATGGCAAGAGGAGATCAACCACGGATTCAGCAACACCTCTTTCCAAAAAATGCAGGATCGAATCCTATGTCAGACAGAATAAAAAATACACTGGACAACTCCACGTGGTTATGCTTATTTTTACAATTACATTTCGATTGTCGTTATAGGAAGATCTGTCAGTCATTCATGCAACCACCAGTGAGACATTTCTTTTTAATGTGTAACAAAATATTCGTAGCTCATATTGTTGTTTTCGTAGCATGCACGAATGTTCTTTCTGAGTCAACTAATGCTTCGTGCTTTTGACACTGTGCTTTGCACGTGTGCCACTAATTACAAAGGTCTCTTTGCAAAAATAACAAATCAGTTTCGTTGCAGGGTATAAAAAACGAACAGATTCGTTAGTTCTTACAGTGACTTGCAAAAATAGTGATCCACCTTTGATCAATGTATTATTGCTGAGAAAACAAACACGTATTTTTGAAAAAGTAGGGTATTCCAATACATGTTTCTGAAAAATAAACATAGACGAACCATTTCAGTAAAAAAATAACGATCACTTTTATTCCTTGCATAAAATAAATAAACAAAATTATTGGAGTTTAGTAAAATACGTATGATATAAAAAAAGATCCACTCTATGTATAAAAAAAAATAATGGAATGAGTTGGAATCAACTCTTCAATAGTCAATATGACCTCCCTTCGCTTCAATGATAGACTGCAATCGTTTCGGGATGCTTTAGATTAGGTTTCTGAGGTGTTGTGGATCCAACCCATTCCAGGCCTGCTCCAGTGCCGCAAAATATGTTTGCTTGTTTGTTACGTGGGTTTTTTCGACTCTATTGTCAGGAACTACCCAGAGATTTTCAATTGGGTTTACATCCTGCCTCTAGGGAGGCCATTCCAAGGGTTGAATCCGACAGGCACGGAAAAAGCTTGTGTTTTCTTGGCCGTATGCTTTGGGTCGTTGTCTTGCTGAAAAATGTAATTATCTTCCAGACCCATTTTCAGCAAAGATTCTTCCATATTCTCGTTCAGAATATCTATATACCCATCTACCGTCATAATACCACTGATTAGAACCAGATTCCCCACTCCAAACCATGAGAAACAGCCCCAGACCATGATATTTCCACCGCAGTGCTTCATGGTCCCTTGTAGATGCTTTATCCTTCAGCCCTTCATCGCTTTTCCGCCAAACTCACAGTCGTCGTTGAACAGCTTAAACTTTGATTTGCCTGACCAAACAACCTGTTTCCAGAACTCCAGTGGCTTATTTGTATGGTTTTTTGCAAACCGGGAACGCTTCTCCTTATTCACCCTACTTATGAACGTCCGTTTCCGAGCAAAATGACTTTTCAAACCGTGCTCAGCAATGTGTCGCCGAACTGTACGACCGAATATCGAAAGGCTTAGCTTTTCTCTGAGCGCACGGATGGTAATAAACGGATCCTTTTTAATTTCTCGGATGATTCTAGTGTCTTCGCGGTGATCAGACTTGCGATTACCTCCACGTCCTGTTCGATCTGCGACACTTCCAAGCTTTTGGTGTTTTGAAACTATTTTCTGGACTGCAGCCACGGCTTACACTCTACTTTTCGGTAACTTTGCGCTGAGATTCGTGTTTTGAGCAATCGCGCACGATAAGATTTCGAACTTGGACTGTTATTTTCTTTCCTCCTATGATCGATTCTTAAAAAACTCGTCACTTGGGCTAAACTCACTTATTTCTCACAACTGTAGCAATTATCTGTGATGATTGTGAGTAAAGGAATGTCAAAAGTATGATGAACAAGGGGTAAGTTAAGTGGATTTACACTGAAAGTATTTTTTTTTTTTTCCTAGTGGATCTTTTTTATTGACATACCGTAAACACAAGCTTATTTTGTTTTTCACATGCAGTTGGCTGAAAGGAATATGTATATTCAAAATTCTACAGCTTGCCTCGCGAATGGTACCCAAATATGTACAGTACGGGTAAGAAAGAAAATATAGATACGAAGTTGTAAAGAAAGATATCTATGCCTGATTAGTATACGGCTCGATGGATCTTTCTTTTTTCGCCGGTCACTGTACCTTCGATTTCGCAATCAAACCAAAAACTAAGCTCTGTAGCAAAAAAAATCAACAAAAGGCACATAAGGTAAATCACTTAGCTCTTTTAGAATATTTGTTCCCAACTATCATTCCTTAATAAATGATAAAAACTGGAACATACGGTACGTCGTGCTTCAGAATCCAAAGGAATATGATTATCACCGTGGGTTTCATGAATCGCCTTGCCCCTTAATTACTGCACATTTGGCTCAGTTTTGATATATGTAACACATCTATGATGCGGACATATATCAAATAGACAATAAAAAGATGGAAGTACATTTGCTGTTTACGCTTGAACTGAAAACAGGTCACTGTTTGAAAACAAACACAAGGGGGTTTACCAATAATGCAGCCCTGTAAAACCTGTCCTCGTTAAATTCTGGACACCAAACTAATTGCAGCCAAAAAAATTAAAAACATAATCTTAACAAAAACTGATTGTTTATTTCACTATAATAGAGTAATATCTTCATTAGAAACAGTTGATAAAGATGTTAATCCTTCTTTCTTTAAAATTCCCGATCTGTCTGTGGTACACCCGTCATCAGGTTCCGTATGGTATCCTCAGATACCCCTGCAATGACGATTCTCCATCTTCGGGTGGGAGCATCGGTACCATTTGCTTTCTTCTTAGTTTCGAAGAGCTTCCGCTTAACTACAGCCCAGTAATTCTCTATTGGGCGATGTTCTGGACAGTTTAGAGAAAAAAAAAAAAAAAAAAAAAAAAGGGGGATTTCGCATAGTGACAAGAGGCCAAATCAGGCCAAAACAGAGCTGCAGAGTCGTGGCTTCTGATATACGGTAGCAACCGCTTTGCAGACATTCTTTCTCGTAAACATCCTTATTGATAGTGCTGGTAGAGACGAAACTTTTTTCGACCACAACTACAAGCGAATCTCGGCCGCCAACTGAAACGAAACTCAACTTAAGTGGGACTATTCTTCTGTTACGGACCGTCTTGACCAAAACCCTAAGTATTGAAAGATTACAAATCCGCTTAAGCGCCAACACGCCTTTAAGCGTGATGCGGAAATGCGCGTTTTACCCAGCTAACTCACTCAGGGGGGCTCTATCGATCGAGGAACCAACCTCAAAAAACTCCCAAACTAAATTATCTTACGTCACCGATTGTCTGTTCTAACCAATCTACAAATTTACTTTGGTGGTGTTCAAGAAGTGAAGCTTATCTATATTCATACTGATTTTCATTTGGTAAACGTTAAGAAGGGTTAGTAGTGTGTCACATAGAGGTTTACCTTATTAACTAATTAGTCTGACCTTACTTCTAGCAACCCAGGCTGCTAATGATGATGCTGATGCTGCACGGAGGATGTCGCTGGACGGATGCTCACGCTAGTTGCGGAAGGCGTACAAGTGGCCGGTAGTGCCACGACCGTGTTTGATTGCGGCCGACTGGTCTAGCGATGACGCCTTGCTTTGGCTGGCTGGCGACGGTGTTCGGAAGACAGACAGTGCCACAAATGTGCTCGATGATGGCCGGTTGCCAAGCGATTGATGAAGCCTTCGCACACACACACACACACACACACACACACACACACACACACACACACACACACACACACACACACACACACACACACACACACACACACACACACACACACACACACACACACACACACACACACACACACACACACACACACACACACACACACACACACACACACACACACACACACACACACACACACACACACACACACACACACACCGATTGCTAGACCGGTTGGAACCGGCTGAGTCGATTGCCGTTTGCACTTCGTGGCACGTGGTGAGATGTTAACCGGACTTCACACTTCACACTGCACAGAAGATGGATTGCAGCGGGGCTAACGCGACAGCGCCAGGAGAGAATTGCGATGAGACGATCACACGGCTCCAATACGGTTCTCAAACAATGGTTTCCTACCGAACACGCGGTTGGCCAGTGGCGGAAAGTATTCGTGATAGGCTGTTGACTGCCGATTGGATCGCTCGAAGATGCCACTTTGACCTGTCCGGAATAATAACCTTCGTTCGAAGGTTTAGGCCTTCGAATTGAAACACCGTTAATAAGTACACTCTCATGCTGGACTTAGTATCACTGTAACCACCTGTTGTTCTTAATTTGCTCGATCACAAAAGTCGACAATTATCACTGGGTGCTTCTAGACTGTCTTCCTTGGCTTACGACATGGACTTAGGACCAAACTTAAACCTACAATTTGATTGCCCCCGGTCTCAACAACTGTAATTTCAGCGTATGTTTTCATGTTGATTCAAATAATGTCTATCTCATTTATCGCCAAAGTTCCGAGTGAACCATTAGCTGTCGAAAAACTGGTTCGTATTGCGTTCTATATACTAGCGTTGAATAGCATAGCCTACAAAGAAAAGAGTAATGAAAAAGATAGTATGAAGCAAAATTCTTAAGAAGGGCCGGATCAAAGCAGGGGGTGAAAAACATTTTAATACTTAATCAACCGTATGTGTTATGATATTTATAAACTAGATAATACCATTATATTAACACACCTCAACGCGGTTTTACGAACCTCGGCGGTTATATCCCCGATATAACCCACCTCAAATGTTTTGTAGTTAAAGTCGAGGGGCTCTCAATTTGCGTGTCTTCGGTTTATCTACGGGTATTGAAGATTCATTTAATATTTTTGTTTAAATATTTATGTTTTATCGTGCGTGTATTTAATGGAGTATTGAGGTTATTTTGCGTATTTTGTATTTGAAGCAGTATTTCAACAGTCTAGTATAAGAAGTAAGATTTTTTTAAATCCACCCACTTTGACTTATCTAACTGTACCATATTAATGAGTTCATTCGTATTTTGATACGGAGGTATATATTTTTTTAAAGCTTGTATTTATGGTTTAGTTGATAGATAGAGTTGATTGCTTCTTAGTTGTCAGTATGTATGATATGTATGTATGATATATACTACCACCCATTGTAGCACGGAAACTAAGTCCGACAGCAATGGGCTCTCCCTCTGTTAGACTTGATCAAGTTAAGCTTTAATAAACACTGATTATCCTAATAATGCCATTGCATGAAGGGCCAAAAATGGGTTGGGTGGATCGATAGACAACATCACTTTGATACGTTTTCACAGGGATATAAAGAATCTCCTTCCAACAACAAGACTGAACAATTGGTCAAAAGAGCAAGCTATCTAACATGAGGATGCCCTAATGGGCGGGGAGAAGAGCCTGCTCTCAATTCACAAACTGTTAACAATGGGGAGTTGGCATTCCCACTCTCCCCATCCAGATTGCTTCAATCGGGTGCCCTGATGGTCCTCTCCCATTCCCATGAAATATTTATATAATAGTGTATATATGTATATGTAAAATGAAAATATCATAGTACTCGATTTTGTATCTATTATATATGATATTCATTCGGTTGATCCTGAAATGCAAGAAATGCTGTAAAAGTGTCAAAGTGGCGCTCACACGTTTTCGTTCGTTAGTCATAAGTAACAGCAGCAATTCACCAAAATCCTGATTTGAGGCATCCTGAAAAGTTTGTTAAATCTATTGAAATCCTTGCCAAAACTAACATTTATACAATTTTAATTTACTGCTGCCATGGTCACTATTTGCTACTTGATGCTGATTTTATAACAGCAATCCGCTTT
Source organism: Aedes koreicus (assembly GCA_024533555.2). NCBI lineage: Eukaryota > Metazoa > Arthropoda > Insecta > Diptera > Culicidae > Aedes > Aedes koreicus. The sequence continues at coordinate 39,672 of JAHHFK020002127.1, forward strand.
TATGTTTGCTGACGAACAGTCATTGCTACCGAGTTAGGAATGAAGATTTAACTGAAGCGGAGTTCAAGATAAATGGCAAAAACAATAAGTAATGTTTGTATCATCTATGGAAGTAAAAACTTCTACAACAATACTACCAAACATAATGATACTGTATGTTATGATGAAGTAATGATGTATCGAATGTAAAATCAAACACTAGCCAATGGCATACAGCGCTGCATGAATCAGCTCAGCTCAGAATCGGTAAAAAGTCCATCCACAAACCGGAAATGAAAAAATACCTTAGCAACAAGTGCAAAAGCCTACTACAGATTCCGTAATTTTCAAAAGCCTACTACAGTTGTAATTTTCATGTTATAGCAATGATATATGGTAATGCTAGATATCATAAATTGAAGGAATATTTCGTGTTGCATAGATACCGCCTAAATCAGGATTTTCATGAAATGAAGGGTATGATATGATGGAAATAATACGATGCTGTGAAGTTAGGCATTGCTACATAGCGATACACAAATTTGGTCAAGGGAAAACGCGTGTAAATCGGTGAAATCGTTTATTTAAAAAATCAAATTAAATTTCTTTTTCAAGCTCAATTAGTATAAAATTCAGGAACATATCTTTCAGTTATTTTTTTTTTTTTTTTTTTTTTTTTTTTGTGGCCTTACGCTTTGACTTCGCCATCAGATTTTGTACAGCCACCTGTCCACCTTCTTCGCCGCAGAAAGCCAGTTTGCCTTGAACTGCTGCCCGCCCCAGCAGTTTTTTTTTTTTTTTTTTTTTTTTTTTTTTTTTTTTTTTTTTTTTTTTTTTTTTTTTTTTTTTTTTTTTTTTTTTGTTCTCTTAGGTTCCGGCTTGACAATAGCTCAGTATTTCTCAATTGGGCGGAGTTTCGGCGTGTTGGGAGGGTTCTTGTCCTTGGGAACTACCTGCACGTTGTTGGCGGCGTACCACTCCATGGCCTTTTTACCGTAATGGCAAGATGCCAAATCCGGCCAAAACAGTACGGAAATAACCGTGTTTCTTCAGGAAAGCGCGGGCAGACGTTTATTCAAATACTCTTCACGTAAATTTCTTGGTTGACAGTCCCTGAAGTTATGAAAATGCTGCTTTTCTAGCTTACAAGTACTTATGGCTTCTTGCCAAACTAGATATTTCTTTATGAACCCCTTGAGGTTTCTGGTGCTTGAAAATACCCGCTACCTTTCCTCTCCCTTTTGCCGCATAAGACTCCTGTCCCGGAATGTGATATATGGGATCGAATGGGGAACGAAAAAATAATCTATTTCAAACACCCAGTTTTTGTTCTTTTTGATGGTCATGGGCAATATTCCGTTTGCGTTACGGTTTCGCGAAAGTAATAATTATTTTTTTAAGGTAAAATTCTTGAACCTATGAGTAATTTTAGTTCTGTATGTATTGTTGTTCAACATTGCATAGTGGTCCAAAATGCGAATTTAGCTGGAAAGATACATTTTCAGCCTAAGTTTGATGTTTTTGGAGCAAAATTGTCCTCTACAAAGTTCTTTCTAATAACAAGGCGCTTCTTTTGGTGTGAATGGAAATTAGGGTGGTGCTTATTTTCAGAAAATTAGAAAATCGAACTTTTTTTTTGCAGAAATAAACGCATACATTATCCGGAAAAGTTGTAGAATAAATAATTTTAAGCAACTCTGATGGTATAATTTTGTCTGTGATATGACCAATTTAGAGAATTTTTTCCTGCGTAGCCTAGGGTGTCCCTATAAAAATCAGTTATTTTGATGTGACTTTTTTATTTTGAAATTTTCAACAAAATTATTGTCCCATTGATTCTAGAATAATAAAAGTTACAACTTTTGATGTGCTGAAATTGTCTCTATCGTATGTCGAACAAAAGTTATTATGGTTTTTGTAAACAAAATAGGTCTTTTTCAAATGTTGGTTTTTCTGTTTGCCCCAAATAGAAAAACCAACATTTGAAAAGATACCTAAAGAATTATTTCTGGAAAGCATTTGAAAATATTTTTATTATTGCATATCATGTCTGAAAACTGGAGATAGGTTATTTTTTTAAATTTAGTAAAACATATTTGAAAAGAGCGTAATTTTATTTAAAAAAAATCGTTAATTACTCGCTAACGGTAGGAGACATCGGCAAGATTTACACGTCAAAGCCGTGAAATAACAACCGAAAGATATTTTTCTCTCGCGATTCTCACCCATTTTTTTTATCTTGTACAAGTGTTATGTGTTACGATGATATCACCAAGAATAAATAAACCGGCATCAAAATTGACCATCATTTGACGTCTCTAGTACACAGACGGTCATGATGGTCATCGCTAGTACCGATGTTTCCACCGTCAAAACCAACAAACATCGCCCCGTCAGTGGCAATGTATCCGCAGCTTGAGCTTCATGATTTAGTTAATTGAATGTTCAGTTCTTATGTTAAACCTTTTCGAATAGCCACACACTACCAAAATGTCATGTAAATTTCTGTCCCCTGAGACCGACACATGCAAGCGTCCTTTTGCATATAAGAATGAGTTGAAAGAGATGAGAAAATAAATCCAATCAAACCCATTTTTCATAGAATTGCGTATGTGTGGTTTCATGAGACATAATTTTACACGAAGTCTTTGTTTACGTTCCCGAACTTTTTACAAACATGAATTACGTCTCGTGTAAAATTCATAATTTCTAAGTGTGCAGGATTAAATTCATAGGTACGACCGAATGCTAAAATAAGTTCAATAACAGTTTGTTTTTGCGAAATTTCTCTTGAATTAGTCGATTGTGGGCGGGGCCGGGGTTGGCCCAAAAACTGGCAAAATGTTTTCAAAATAATTTTTTTCGTGATTTTCAGGAAGCGTAATAATGTGCATAACTGTAATCATAATAATGTTTATTAACCTTCTTAAGATATTGGGGTGAATTCTGACCCATGGCGAAACTTCAGTGTACGCTATCTTTTTTTAATTTAAACCAATCGGGCTGAAATTTTCGGACTTTCAATATATCACGGAACTTTTTATTTTTGCATAAAAATATTTTTTTAAATCAGTTTAATGTGGTTGAACAAATGAAGTGACACATGAGACATTAGGGTCATATTGACCCGGATTTTAACCCTCTGTAGAATTTCGAAATTTTAACTTAGAGTTTTAATGTTTATGCACCATTTGAAAAGTTCTGGTCTCAAAAATGCATTGAAGTAAAAAAAAATTGGTTCTGGTAACATTGTCCACCGGGAATCTGCTACACAGGGAAGAAAGTTTTAGTTTGGCTGTGTTAACGGAAATGCATATAAATGCATATAATTTT
>JAHHFK020002128.1:0-58500 GCA_024533555.2 Aedes koreicus
TACTCAAATTTGAGTGACTCCACTTTTGACGAAAGTGAGTCAAAAACGACACAAAACTGAGTTGAATTGGCTGGCCGTGCATGTTTTGGTTGATTGTTTTCGAGAGCGGATGGGTAAAACGAAGGAGCGGGTTGAGGAAATTTACGTTTGCAGCAAATCGTCAACTGGCCTATTTCATTTCGCCTTCGCACACATGCACACAATCGCACTCATACAATAATGTTAGTTTATGTACAGATTGAGGAGCTGAAGAAAACATTTTTTTAATCGGAAAGCAATCCGCATGCGTTTAAGAAGTCCCTGCAATTGGGAACTTTATTCCATGGCTATGAAATTTTCTGAGCCCAATGCTCGTTGCTGAAGGTATGTTCCAATAGACCAGACGTAAGCAGAGGGATAAATGTCTTAATATTTGCAGTTCTTATTATAGATTACATACAGCTTCATCAAATGTCTCAGGGGCTGACTAAACTGCTTAAAACCCGTCCCGTACCCTACTTGTGTTGTCTTTCTGAAGTAACCGTTAAATTTATTACACACTTTTCAAATTCGAGTAAGACGTCTGCTCTCTATAGTCTCAGATCTTGCTGCAGAGAGGGCGTTGCAATCAATATTTGCCAAATCAAGCTTAAGAGAGCTTTTTACTATCGTAAAGCTTTGGGCCGATGGGTCTCAGATTTTCATGAAATTTTGTTTTGAACAAAAGATATTTATAAAATATCAGGGATGTCAGTCTTCTCGGGAACATCTATTGAAATTTTCAGTTTCTCACAAAATAACCAATTTCAAAAATCCATAACCTAAGAACGGAGCATCGAAGAAGACAGTTTATTTTACCCAAATTGTGAGAAAAAATCCACAAAAACCTGCAAAAATATTATCCAAACAAAATTCTACAAAAATGTTCACAATCAAGGAAAACTCCAAAGAAAAGTCAGAAAAACTATAACCTAAATCATGGAAAATTTCAAAAATTGAATTGAGCTTAGTGAAACTAGAAAAAAATATTTAAAATTCTTTTTTTTCTTGTTTATCCAACAAGAATTGGGAAAAATTTGGGCATGGCTTTTTTGTTGTTCTCGATTTATGTTTAAAAAACTGGCACATTTCCCGATGAATGAATCAAGCAGAATTTTATGGTATAGTACTGTTTCGTATTGTATTGTATTGAAAATAATTGAAAAACACATGTTCGGACAAAAAGTTGCCATTTTTATTCATGCTAAATCTGGAAACATTTTACGCGCCAAGCTGCACTGAATTTTTTTGCACTGAAAAATCGTTTGTCAGTGGCATTGAAAATATCGAATTTTCACAGATGACTTCTTCAAGAAACTTAGCGAAAGGATGTACCTTCTCAACAGAACAAACTTCTTGGCTATACCTCACACGCATGTTACACATGAGTTTTTGAAAAACTGATGTTGCGTATACGCCACAGAGGATGGAAATGGTTTAAACACACATTAATGAATTATACAACTTAGTGCAAAAATATCGCACGCACCCTGTATACCTACTTCAAATGAAAATTAAACTTCATACTAACAGACGGTTGGTTAAAAGCTGTAGTGATTATCGCTTAGAGGTTTATGCAAACTGTTTGCATGTTTGCAGTTTGCAGAGGACACTTTTTAGTTATGTTTCATGAACTTTTGTTTTCCTTCACAATATTCATCTTAAGAAATAGCTTGCCTTGTTGTTTAGGACAAAAAATGTTGATAAAAACATGGTTAGAAGGTGATAAAAGTAAGAAACTTCTTGAAGTTCATGAATTGGAAGCATTATGTGCCCTAAAGATCGTGCAAGACCGCTAATACGGACCTGCAAAGAGTTTTAGTGAACTTGTGCCTAACCACTATGACTCGTTAGTATGAAGTGTAGTTTTGAAATGGAGTAAAATTGAAATGACAAATGACACAATTTAATATTCTGATCAATCCTGGTGAGTGTGAGCTTTTTAGTGGAATACCTGTAACTAGAAAATGAGAAGAAAGATAAGACACAGCAAAAAATAATGAAAGTTACATGTGATGTAAAACATTCGAGTAGTAAAAACAAATCAATGTAATTCATTGCTTTATTGAATTTCAAATAAAAAATTATGCACATATCTCGAGCATTGCTAAACATTGAAAAATACGTGTACTTCCATCGAATCATACATTAGTACTCGTTGCAAGGATAATATATCTTACTGAACACGTTTTCCAATGCATATACGTATGAATTTACATGATCGTGTATATATAAAGCTTCTTACATTGATTTTTTTTCGAATAAGCTTCCGTGATGTTTTTCTCTTCTAGCTGTCATTCAGCGTTCAAGAGCGGAGGACAATAGAATACATTTTAGCAATTGTCGAATCGTGTGAAGTAGATTTTATTGCTGTTTCAGAATCCATTGTGTTTTGAGCTGTTCACTGATACATATCCGGATTCGCCCATCGCAGCAACCTAAAGTTTCTAGGAACGTATTAAATTAACCTCTTGTCATATTGAAAACATGAACCGCAGTCACAGCCTGGATGTTTTTGTTTTTTTCTTTTAAGAAATGAGTGTCGTATAATTGACATTTTTTATTGTTTATGATTTTTCCTGTCAGTTGACGCCCATGGCTGGCATTTTTGGATTATCAAGTTATTAGTAGGGGTTATCAATAAACCAATAATCTCTTTCTCGATTATTATCTCATCCACTCTCACGTGAAAAAATACATTTGGATTTAATAATCAACATTGCGAGCATCTGAAGTAGGTCATGTAAAATTCAAGCGAACAATTATTACAACATGTGATTTTCAAGTCGTGTAATTTGAAAGCTTCGTGTAATTTTGAAGGTATTTGCATGCTCTTTTTATGTGTATGAAAAACGATTGAAAATAACAATTTAACTGTGTTTAACATACCGAAGAACTATGCCTAAGACGGCAACTCTCTCAAGCTTCATTTGACAAACATAGACTACAGCTCCATCTCTACTGAAAGATCTGGAACTTATATGATTACGTCAAAAGACGACAAATGTCACAATGAGAAACTTTGCCGAAGATGGCAACTCTCTAGAGCTTCATTTGGCAAAGATAGACTGCAGCGTCATCTCTGTGGCAAAATTTGGAACTAAAATGATAGTGTCAAAAGACGACAAATGACATATTGAGAAACTTTGTCGAAGACGGCAACTTCCTAGCGCTTCATTTGAAAATGATAAACTACAGCGCCACCTCGGGGGATAATCTGGAACTAATATGGTAATGTATAAGGACGATAAATGACATGAGGCGAAACTTTGACTCAGACTGCAACTCTGTAACGCTTTAGTTGGCAAAGATAGACTGCAGCGCCATCTCTGCGGCATGATCTGGATATAATATGATAGTGTCATGAGCATGAGCATGAGCATGATTGACCGCCCACGGATGCAATTCCGTTATTGCCAGATCAGCTGTATTTGCACAAAGAACCAACAGATGATGTTTGGGACTAACATACATCTTCAATGTGTAAAAACTGGTGATCCATTATAAAGCAATACCGGCGCCGGCCGTGCCCGAATGCTGGTCAAGTAGGGAATGGGAAGGAACGTGTTGACATGATACTCGCTTTGGAGGAAGCTGAGAAATCCTCTGCACTTCCACGAGAAATCACTGGGATGTTGGATAGTTGGGGAAGGGTTAAACAGCAGGGTGCGTTTTGGTTAACGATACGCTGAAAGTACATACCTACACCATCCGCCAAAAGCAATTGACCGCTCAAATGTGACTGAAAATAGACAAACATAATGAAAAACAAAACAAAACAAAATAGACAAAATAAAATAAAATAAAATAAAACAGGATATTAGATATTGTCTTCAAAATATGGTAGAAATAAATAATTTGTTACTTTGCAACCGGCTCTCCTCGATGTCCTAGAAGGCCACGTCCTGCTGGACCCGCAGTTGCCGCCGTCGGCACTCGTCCACATCAACCTGGCCGTCACCGACATGTCGGAAACCTTCCGGTAGTAACATGATATCTGTGTCTAATACACTCTTCTTGCACCGATTGATTTACAAACTAAGTCTGCACACCGAATCAAAATTCACTTTGGCACGGTTGTGGTATTTTTCTTTAAAATCTAGTTCTAGATATTTGCACTTGGTTGCAGGAAACAGAATCAATAAGAATAATAAACTCGCTTATGACCTCTAACTTTACACGGTTGCTAAACAATACACACTATCTTCCCTCACAATACCCACATGAACGACGACACTTTGAACCTGAGCTCGCTTGATCCTGGATATAATATGATAGTGTCAAAAGACAAAAAATGACATTTTGAGAAACTTTGTGCAAGACCGCAACTCTCTACGACAAGTCTGGAATGTTTTGTATGCAATTCTGTTCACAACATCGAAATCAAAACCTCCTTCATTTTGGCGGCGAATGGCCGGGGGCAAAGGTACCGGAACCCAGTTTTTTTTTTCCCCAAAACGAGAGTGAGCGCAAACAACCAAATAAAGAGCGGAAAACACAGCTCAGGTGGAAATTCCAAAATAAGGGAAAGGGTGGAAACCCGGGCAAAAATGGCCCCAAAGGCCTAAGGGGCCGGTATTTTCCACCCCCGGGGGGGGGAAACGCACACAACCCGAAAGAGAAACAGGAGCTGGAGGTTGGGAAGACAAGCCCGCATATATGGGGAAGAACGAAGAAAATGGGGAGAGGGGAGGGGGACCTTGCCTTACCAATCAGACCAATGCCGGTGTGACCTCTGCTGTACACAGAAGTTGTCTCCATTGTAATCGGTCCACGGCTGTACTTCGCCAGCCTCGCTGTCTGCGGAGGGTCCGCAGGTCGCCTTCTACTTGATCGATCAACCTTGCTCGTTGCACGCCTCTTCTTCTTGTACCCGTCGGTTCGTTTTCGAGAACCACTTTCACAGGGCTGTCGTTCACATCCCATTCCCATCATAGTCGACCGATTTTAGCGATGTGTACGATTGGGAGGTTCTCCCAGCAACTGATGCAGTTCGTGGTTCATTCAACTCCTCCACGTTCCGTCTTCCATCTGCAATCCACCGTAGATCGTTCGCAGCACCTTCCGTTCAAAGACACCAAGGCCACAGTAGAACTTCTGTCTTATTTGTAACATTGATTTTTTTAAAGGCGGCTTGTTGGGCCTTCCCCAACCCCCTGACTCACTGGAGGACCATCGTGCACAGCACTGTTTAGAGTCCCACACTGGCACGAGGACGATGATCAGCCGCTCCTTACATGGAGTACAGACACTGTTTTGAGCCGCCCCTGACATGGAGAACAGACGCTCAGATAGACTGTACCCTTTGAAGAGGGCCGCTCCCCTTCCCTGTCAGTATATGACCAAGGTCCCACCGGGGTTGGTTACCCGATCTTTCCTTTGGTTACTCATACCCCAGTCGGCACCACGGGGAGGTAGGGATAGGAGTTACTGGACAAAAAGCTAAGGATCGCAGTAGGATCTATTTTATACCTGCAGGTACGTGAAGTACTAATGGCATTGTCCAGTCATTTACCAACCCAGGGAAGAATAAGGCGAAAATGCCAAGAAGAGGGGGAGGGGGGGGGACAGAAAGAAGGGAAAAATAAGGTAAATAATAAAGAAAAGGGAGAAGGGAATGGGAAGGAATGGGGGGGGGGGGAGGGGGAGAGAGGAAATGGGGGGGGGAAAGAGAATAGAAAAAAGGGTGAGGGAAGAGAATAGGGTAAAAAGAAGTTGAGAAAGAGTGGGAATGTAGGTTAGGGGGGAGGGGAGGGGGGTAGAGAGGGAATAAAAATTGAAGGGGGGGAGGGGGGGGTTTGATAGACAGACAAAAATGTTCGGCCGACAACATAGGGGGCAGAATATTCTATTTTTTACTTAAAGAAATACTCGGTATCAAGTCGGAAATGTGAAAAAAAAAATGTTCCTGTGCTGCAGCTAGATGCAACCAAATTTTATTGCAACCCTTTTCGGGCAAGCTTAGGATAATCGTGAATGTGGTCCTGAGTGTGAACTTTGATAATTTTTGTGTGTACAATATCTTAGCCAAAAAAAAAACAGTCTTATTCGTCAATATTTTACACTTTAAATTATTAAGGATAACCACACTATACATCATTTGGAAGCTCATAATAGAAACCATTTCTGAAACTACTTCGAGCAACAAAGAAGATGCGAAAATTTTTGAGAAAATTATTGATATAAATTAGTCGGTTTTCAATTTTTTTTTTTAATTATTGATTTTCACCAAAATTAGTAGATGTACAATTCTTTTACCTGTACCTCGGTAAGTATGGGGTTTGGAGATTTTTTTTTGTAGTTTTCTCCATTGAATAGTCAACTACCGATAGGTGAACATAAATTACGAATCGGAGAAAGTCGGTCTTCTACTGGCCACCTTAATCTCCATAGTGCACCCACTCTTATGGGGGGCTCCTTTTTGTGTTCCTACCACCAGGGGCGAGGCGCCACCTCGTGTTGCCCCCCCGCGGGCTCTGACGAAAACCACTTTTTTTCCCGCATCTTCTCGACATGCCCCGCTCTTCGTGTTCCGCCCCCCCTTTCTGCTCTCTAGATTCTTTTTGTGCTAGCTCGTGATTCTCTTGAAAGTAACCATAAACTAATACACTGTTAACAGAAATAAGTTATTAGTAACACAAATTAACCCAATATTAAAATTTAAATATTTTGGCATTTTTTTCTTGCTGCCCCTTCTATACAGTGCGTTGCAATCGTTTAGCCGCATTTATAAAATTTTGTCGTGATCTTTTTATTTCAGTGCAACAAATCAAATATTATATGCATGTAGTAGTGAGATCCATTGCCTTGTTTACACACACTAATAACAGCTTTCTGGCGTTGTTTACTTGTCGTAGAAGACTTATCGCCATATATCCTGCTTCCGTTGTGTTGCAAACGTTTAGACGCCGTCACCTTTATCGCGATTTTCTTTGAAAGCTCTTAAGTTTGCTCAATAGTTTATGCTGTTTCTGCACCTCAGTAAGCATTTTCGTTGTGTACTGTGTAGTATTTCGCAATGAAGTTAATTTGTCTAGGTATGGGAAAAGCAAAACGCTTGAACGAGGTGCAGAAAGGCCAAATCCGAGTTCTGGCGGATACTGGTCTCAGTTATCGTGAGCTTGCCCGAAAAATCAAGAGATCCGAAAAGTTTGTTCGGAATTATCGGAAAAATCCGCAGAAGTATTGGATTAAGAAGCGAACAAAGGGAAATTTGAAACTAACAGCTTGGAAAAATGGACAAATCCGAGAGGAAGCTACCAAAAACCACTTGAGTTGTCGCCAGATTATTGCCAAACTCGATCTTCCAGTGCACAAAAGTACCGTTAGCCACGTTCTGAATGAGTGTCCGAACATCAAATGGGCAAAACCAAACCCTAAACCCAGACTTACGCCAAAGCACAAAGCAAACCGACTACAATTCGCACAGAATCATATGTCCTGGACTGACCAATGGCACCAGGTCATATTTTCTGATGAGAAAAAGTTTAACGTTTAAGTTTAATTAGAAGTAACCCGATCCAAGAGACATTTTTCAGGAGGAACTGTAATGGTATGGGGTGGATTTTCATATGATCCAAATTACCCATTGGGGCCAAAAAAATGTGGGGAGGGGGGGGGGGTGGGGGGGGGGGGGATTAGGGGAAGGAGGGTGGGGGGAAGGGGGAGGGGGAGAGGGGGGGGGGGGAGGGGGGGGAGAGGGGGGAAAGAGAACAAGGGTGTGGAACCAGTACGAGTTTGACCACGATCGCGTTTAGTCGTATCGGCGCAATCGGTCGATCGCAGTGCAACACTACCTAGAAGTATTTAATTACGCGCCCGTTCGGTCCGGTAAAAGTGATTACCCATCAAACTGCAAAGTGAATAACCCTACGCGAGTGCAAATTGATATCCAACCCATCAACACAAATATAACTCGATGAACAATCATAGTTTCCCCCGTATGGGGGAAACCCCTGGCGGAGGTTACAGGGAAAACAATATGGTTATTGAATGGCAGGAAGAAGGAAAACCCCTTCATGGAGTGTCCCCAGTACTTGTAGAAAAAACAATCCAGAGCTACTGTGGGGCAATCACTGCCGCCAAGAAAACCAAAGACGGAAAAATATTTGTAATCGTTCGTAATGATAGCCAGGCCAAAAACCTAGCTAAAATCGAAAAACTAGCCGACGGAATAACGGTCAAGGTGTACGAACACAAGACGTTGAACTCTTGCAAAGTTGTTGTGTTCTGTCGTGACGTGAAAGATGATACTGATGACTCAATTCTCGATATGTTATTGGATCAAGGTGTGACCAACGTAAAACAAATTATGAAGGGCATGGATGAAAACAAAATTCCTACCGGCATCTTTGTACTAACTGTGAAGGGAACCAGAGCGCCTGAGGAAGTCAAAATTGGTTATCTTCTTCTGCAGACACGGCCATGGTATCCAAACCCGCTGAGGTGCTTCAAGTGCCTTAAGTTTGGTCATACTAGCACTGGCTGTCCGGATAGTGATAAAAAATGCAGCAAGTGTGGTGAATCATATCATGAAGAATGTAGAAATGAAGTAAAAGCGGTTAATTGTGGCGTGTTTTGAAAGCATGGTCCAGCACTGCAAAAAGAAAAAAATATTACAAAAGTTAAAGTTGACTGGAAGATTCTATTCTGGGAAGCAAGAAAAATAGTTGAGTCTGGGAATAAAATAACATACTCCAACACAGTCACGGATCAGTCGACGAACAAGTCAAAAAGCTTACTGACCAGAATAAAGCATATGTGACCAAAATCAACGAGCTAAACGAAGATAAGAAAATCTACGCCGATACCCTGAAAGCAGAAATGGAATTGCAATTGGAGACCAAGCTCAACCAATACAAAGAAGAGGTGAAAAACTGTATCATAGAAAATAATAATAAAGTGCTGCAAATGGAAACGAAGTTTCAAGCTTTGCAGGAAAAGTGCGAACAATTACATAAAGCATACAAGGAGGAAAAACAAAAACGAAAACTTGCAGAAACTCAAAGAAGACTGTAACAAGCTCGAAAACCTTCTGAAACTGTATCAACACAAATCAGCCCCAAAACACACTAGGACCCAGGAAGTGACTTCACTCTCCCCTCCGAGGAAGAAGAAAGGAACCACCGCCATGAAACCATGCGACGAGGTGGAGTTCGTTCAATCGGACTCAGAAACCTCTGATGGATCTACTCACCAGGACCACGATATGGAACAATGAATCATTAAAAGTCCCAACGAGACCAAAATAACAAATCGAATATAAACAAGTTAATCAAACAAAGCCTAATAATCTGTATATTGACACGTCTGGAACAACTAGTGAAAATTGCGCGGTCTCGTGGAACGTTAGAGGATTAAGAAAAAGAAGAACCAACCTAAAATTACTATTGACTAACATCAATCCGTTGGTAGTTTGCCTCCAGGAAACAATGTGCCAAAATCGACTCTCAAACATCCAAAACATGTATAGAAATACACCTACAAAGATGAGTGCTGTTGACCAAATTGAAGAAATAATAAAGCAGATAAACAAAGCCGCCGAACAATCCATTCCAAAAACTAAAGAAAGTACCTCCGGATAAACAGGTACCATGGTGGAACAATGAAGTAGCATCTATTATCAAAGCTAGAAGAAAGGCCCTTCGAATCTTGCAAAGGACAAAAAAAGGAATACCAAACCATCAACATGCACAGGATTTTCGAGAAGCCAATATCAAAGCACAAGAGATCATTATAAAAGCCAAAAAGAAATCTTGGGAAGACTTTGCTCAAAAATTCAACGTCCACACGCCTGCCAAAGAAATGTGGAAAAATTACAGCAAAATTCAAGGAAAATTCAAATCCCCACACATCCGAGAAATCAAACTAAATAACCAAAGAAATACTAATAGCAAAGACATAGCTGATAGCCTAGCTGCACACTTTGGACAAATATCCAGCGATAATGAATATTCACTACCATTCCTTGCGTATAAAAACAACATCGAACAATTCCCTATATTAATAAACCAGGACGACGGAGCCAATTACAACTCAGTATTCTCCAAAAATGAGCTCGAGGAAGCCATGGAAGGACTCAAAGGATCCTCACCAGGTCCGGATGGCATCCACTACACAATGATAATTAATCTCCCAATAGAGTACAAACATTTGCTCCTCAATTCGTACAACAGACTATGGGAAGATTCCGTACATCCAGAAAGCTGGACTAAATCCATAGTTGTCCCCATATACAAGGAAAAAGTAGAAAGAAGCTGTCCAGGTAACTACCGACCAATCTACTTAAATAGCTGCCTTGGAAAGATCCTCGAGAGAATGATAAATAACCGACTTATGTACATAATCGAAGAACGCAAGTTGCTAAATGAACACCAATTCGCATTTCGAAAAGGAAAATCTACAGCAGATTATCTAGCCCACTTTGACACCGCTGTGAGAGAAGCTATGCACAAAAAAATCCTTACACAAGCAGTTTTCCTCGACATTAAAAAGGCTTACGACACCACCTGGCGCAGGCTGGTACTGAACAGAATTTGCGAGTGGAAAATTGGAGGTAACCTTGTTAAATACATCCAGAAAATTCTAGAGCTAAGGACATTCAGAGTAAAAGCCAACTATACACTATCACAGGAAACAATAATGGAGAATGGCCTGTGCCAAGGATCAGATATAAGCGTCACTCTTTTCTTAATTGCAATCGACACCATATGCTCGGAGCTCCCAGCCGGTGTCAAGGTACTCCTTTTTGCCGATGATGTAGTTCTTTTTGCCACCGACAGCAACCGAAAAAATCTCACCAAAAAACTACAATCAGCGCTTCAGTCAGTTGAATCATGGGAACAATGTACTGGCTTCAAGATATCAACCGAAAAATGTGTAACAGTGTTGTTCAAGAACCCCAGATCAAGAAAACAAATAGGTCAAAAACTGAAACTGAATAACGGCTTTGTACCAGAAAAAAGTTGCCACAAATGTCTTGGAGTTACTCTAGACCAACACCTCACCTACAAAACACACATCGAGGAAATAAGAGCAGCTTGCTCCCAGAGAGTCCAGTTCCTAAGATTCATCGGGTCTAGATCATGGGGTGGCGACCGACAAACTCTTACAAAGATCTACAAAGCAACCGTACTTGAAAAAATACTGTACGCTGCTCCGATTATATCTTCCATCAGTGACACGGTAATCAAACGGCTCGAGAGTTTGCATAACAACGCTTTACGGATCATCACAGGAGCGTTCTGTACCAGTCCAATAATAAGCATACAGGCTGAAGCAGGAATTCCTAACATCAGGTGCCTCCTAAACCAAAGACTAGCGATATTTGCAACAAAGGCAATCAACAACACCTGTCTTCCATTAAACAGCGAAACAGAAGAGTACAGCAGTCACAGCTCAGGAGAACTATGGAATCAAGAACCAACTACCGAACCAAACACTATAAAAACCAGAAGTAGTAGAATCATAGAGGACCTAGGAACAAATATCCCAGTAAGTAGATCTCTGCATATACCATCCACCCCACCATGGAAGAGGAAACAAATAAATGTCGATAATACCATCCTACACGCGAGTAGGAGTGGAAAGAATAATATAGAACAGAGAAAACTATTGGCCCAAATAATCTGCACTAAATACAGACTCCACTCAGTGATCTACACTGATGGATCTAAAACCGACTCAAGAACGGGTTTCAGTGTAATTGTCGAAGGTAACGTAATACGTAAAAGAATCCACAATCTACTTAGCATCTACAGCGTCGAATGTATGGCAATAATTGAAGCCCTAACCTGGATATCAAATCAAGAAAGAGTAGGTGCCTTCATCATATGCACTGACTCCCTGACCGTGATCACCACTATCGAAAAAAGAAAGATAAAATCTCCCCTCAAAGATGAAATAGTCACCCTATACAACAACATAACCGATAAGGGAACATCCATTACCTTTTGCTGGATCCCAAGCCACATCGGCATTCCTGGGAACGAGAAGGCTGATACAGAAGCAAAGCGAGCCCTTGAACTGAATACAATAACGCAGAAAACAGTTGACCACAAGGAAACCAAAACCATCATCAAAAGGAAAATTATTGATAAATGGCAAATGGAATGGTACTCAACCAGAAACAATAAACTAAGAGAATGCAAAAACACCATCACACCTTACAGAGATTCAATTACAGGAAATCGCAGAGATAACGTCATACTCACCAGACTACGAATAGGCCATACGCAGGTAACGCATGCATATCTACTGGAAAAAACAGACCCACCTAAGTGCACAAAATGCAACCAAACACTTACCGTCAAACATATTATAGCCTTCTGTCCAGGATATGATGACTTTCGCGAAAAAATCGGGCTCCAACCCAGCCTAAGAGAGGCACTCGCTGACGACAGTCACCAAGCAAACAACACAACAAGCGTGGTCAGAGAATGAAAAAAACAAAAAATTCCAAGATGTTAAGTTGTTCCAAATCTGTAAAAGAATCAAACGAGACTCGAATAAAAATTAAAGAGTCTGTAATAAAAAAAAAAAAAGAACAAAGGAGAAGCTACCAAATACTGAATCAACAATAATTTGCAAACGCTTGGATGTTACTAAAGAGGACTTGAAGTGCGGCTAAACGAATGCAACCCTTTGTTGTTATAATTTTTTGATTTTAACTTTATAAGAGAAACTATTTTTGAAGAAATCATGTTACTTTTGATAGCTCGGAGAGATAAATAAAATGATTGAAAAATGAAACGATTTATGAAACATTTATTTAATTTTAAAACCAAGAAAAACCCTGGTGCGGCTAAGCGAATGCATCGCACTGTATGACCCACTCACTCGAATAGGCTCCAGAATCTGATAAAATCAACCGTAAGGAGTGTATCGAGTATAAGCTATCCACATACATTTGCGTTGTACGCATGTATTTGTGATGGTTTTTTATGCTCTGAACACTGCATGCTGTGCGTTTGACTGTCAGCTTTCTTTTGTTTACTTGATTGTGCGGTTCAAATTCTGCGTTTTCAAAATGTCGCGTATTGAAAAGGAAGTAAAAATTAAGGTTCTGGACACATGGCTAAGTGAGAAGGGTATTACTATGCGAAAATTGGCGAAGCGGTTTGGAATTCATCATGCGAGTGTTAAAACCATCATTAATAAGTTTGGGGAACACTATTCTTTGAATGAGCTACCAGGAAGAGGCAGAAAACCCGGTTCTTCCAACCCGAAACTGGAGCAGAAAGTGGTATCTCTAATCATGAAGAACAAATCAATGTCAATACGTGATTTGGCCAAAAAAGCAGGAACGAGTGTCGGAATGATCCAGCGTATCAAGAGGCGAAACCACCTGAAGACCTACAAGAAGCAGAAAATCTCGAAACAAAGTGCAGAACAGAAGAAGCGAGCAGCAACAAGGGCCCGGAAATTGTATTCGTGTCTTTTGCAGCGTCCGGATGCATGCGTTTTGATGGACGATGAGACCTATGTAAAGGAGGACTCAAAAACCCTTCCAGGTCCACAATACTTTACTGCCGTCGTTGGGGAGGATGTGAGCGATGCGGACAGGTCGATTCAAGTGGAGAAATTCGGTCGAAAGGTACTGGTATGGCAAGCAATATGTTCCTGTGGTTTGAAGTCAACCATTTTTTACACTACCGGAACTATAAATGCGGAAATCTATCGATCTGAGTGTCTCCAGAAGAGATTGTTGCCTTTATATAAGAAGCATAGTACACCTCCACTGTTTTGGCGTCGGCTCACTATGCCAAAACCACTCTCAATTGGCTTGCGGAAAAGGGTATAGATTTCGTTGAGAAAAATATCAATCCACCAAATTGCCCTCAGCTTCGACCCATCGAACGTTACTGGGCAATCGTGAAGAGGGTCTTCAAGAAGACTGGTAAGGCAGCTGGGAACATGCAGGAGTTCAAAAAAATTTTGGGCTCAAGCGTCCAAAAAATGCGATGCAACACTTGTCCGGAACTTAATGAAGAACATTCGATCCAAAGTTCGAAAATTCGTGAAGGAATAACTTAAATTTCATCCGGTCTTCATTATGTTCAAGTTTAACCTCGTACAATAAAGGATCAATTTTTTGTATGAATGAAATATCGGTTTTCAACATAATTTGAAAGAAAGTTTGTGGATAGCTTATTTTCGATACACTCCTTAATCACGATCAACGACTTAGACGTTAGTGGCAGGATTAATCTCGGATTAATCGATAGCAGATGTTTCAAGCCATATGTATACCCATATCTGTGAGATGCGTAAATGATCATCTACAGGGTGCGGTAGAAAATAATGCGAAAATGTTCAAACTTGAGTATTGGGTGTCACACGTCCAATCGAACCATTGGTTCGATAACATGAAGTTTTGGCCGAAGGATTTGTGGCCCCCTAGCAGTCCAGATCTTAATCCGTTGGATTATTCGATTTGGGCATATGTTGAAGCACGAGCCTGCAAAACATCACACCCTAGTGTGAAAACCCTGAAGTCAACCATAACACGCACATGGCAGTCAATGTCGGCGGACTACGCCCGAAAGACATGCTCTGGATTCCGGCGTCGGCTGAGGATGTTATTAATAAAAAACGGAAGACACATTGAATTAATTTGATTAAAAGTACTTTATAGAGATAACTGCACTCGAAAATATTGATATAATTGCTTGAATTTGTTGAAAATGGGATTTTAAGGAAATAGCACAAATTTTCCCATTATTTTCTGCCGCACCCTGTATCATCCATAAATGTTTAATCGTCGAATTCGACAAGAGAATCTTCCTCTAGAAACATGTTTTATTTAGGACAACTAACATAAAATGATTTTTTTAATCAATTGCATGGTTTCTTAATACTAGCATATTAAATGCTAATCTTTTATTGAGGGAAGAGATAATTCAAACTAAAAATAATTCACCAACATAAAAAAGAATTTTCTCTTCTATCAACATACATGTTCTGCAACTCCTTAAATCTCCTCAACTTACCTCTACCATTCACGAGTAGACGATACTCGAATCGCCTGTCATCCCGCTTTACTATACACGTTGCAGATAAAGCAGCATTTTTATCTATTTTCCTGTACACAATGCCATAACACAATCTAAAGTAAACGATATCGATTGCCTTACCGGGATTTTCCGGTTTTCTTATCCCTCGATTGTCGGTCGGTTCTCTTGGTAACCACTCATGCTCAACTCAATTCAAACTACACCAACTACACCATGGGAACAGTGAACAGCTACACGGATCGGATTTACGGAATTGATATTAAAGAACTTTATCGAGCATTTTATTTCACTTTTGTGGAAGATCGAATTTAAATTGAATTGCTGCGACAATTCAATCCGCCCTTTCTATGCGGAACAAAAGCGAACTTTGGCCATAATCGGGCGCTTTGGGTGTGAATTAAGCCAATATATTTGTTTCGCTCAAGCGCTAGAATGTGATTTATGGCTACCGATGATGAGGTTTTAATCAACTCAACTTTTCCACTTGGCAGAAATAGACAAACGCGACTTCCTTGCTTTCGATGTAAAAATAGCATCGATTCGATACAGCCTCACCTATGATGATTTATCGGTCAATCATTAATGGGGGAGCACGAATATGAGAAATGGAGCCATTTGTGCTTCACTGGGGTAGAGAAAAATGATAAACGTCTCAACGCATCTAGGCGAAGATGAAAAATGTGATTCCACTCGGAACAATAAGATTAGAGAAAACAATAAAATGATGATACCGAAAAGCTTCTCGATCGCCATTTTTCTGCCTCGCATCAGCATCCTTTTCTTCGGCGGTGTCCAACCAAAGAGTCCGAAAGCGAACCATGATGGCACGACAGTAGATCTCACTGGGTGGGAGGGAAAAAGGTTGAACACAGCACATCTTCACAGATGCTGCTCCCAAAAATAATTTTCGCATAAATCACACATCCGAAGCTGCTTTATGGGCTTGCTGTCCGGGTTGCTGGTGGTGCTCATCGAAATGAAACCATTTGCTTTCAAGGGTCAGTGGGAAAATTGCCGCTATTTTCTTACCCAGGGTCCACGTGATGTCATAACTCATATCGGAAGGTTCTTTCCCATTTCCAGGGGGGTAATTTTCTTCCGTTTTGCCCACCTGCCTGGGAAGGCTAGGGCTCCGAGGCTGGCAGACCGGCTGTTGGTATTTATTTCTTCATTTCAATATCGGAGTTGAACAATGTCTGTTGCATGCGTTTCGGTTCCAGTTTAAATTATGCGAACGTTTTGAAACCCCTTTTGTTGCGTGGATGGGCCTTCCAAGGTTGTAAATTATTTTTGTAATATGATTCAAGTATGTGCGTGTAAATTTAGGTTTCAAAGTCGCTGGTCTTTTATGTTGATCACACCAGGTACTAAAGAGTGTATTCGATAAAAATGGCACACACATATATACTCATCAAAATTAAACTGATTATCGGATTTTCTTGAAATTTACAGGGAATGAAGAACTACTATTCTTGCCCAGGAAGTTGACGGAAGTCGGCCTTGACGTATGTTTCGTCATCCATCACGATGCAACCGGATTTGGTGAGCAGCTTCGTGTAAAGTTTCCGGGCGCGGGTTTTCGCAGTGATGTTTTGTTTTTCATTCCGGTTTGGGGCTTTTTGCACTTTGTAAACATGTAACCCAGCACGCTTCATGGTTTTCTGCACAAAACCGACTGACACCTTAGACTTTTTAGCGACATCTCGAATTGACATGTTTGGACGGTTCTTGAATTGTTGTACGACTTTCCTGGCCATTTTACTGTCCATTGGACCACTTTTACGACCACTCCCTTCCTTTCTTTGGACACTCAGACGCTCTTTGAAGGTTTTTATTACACGAGACACAGTTGTATTTGCAATTCCAAGCCTTTTAGCAATCCACCGGTGGGACGCCCCTGGATTTTGATTGTGAGTGCACAAAATTTTCTCACGGACAATTTCTTGTTTCGACGACATGACTGAAACTACTGAATGTATAACTATGAAACTTGACAGATGTAAATAATATACTATGGATAAGATCTACTCAAATTTCTAGGTTTTTCACTCATACGATTAAAAAGTTACAGAAGATTTTCTGTGTGCCATTTTTATCGAATACACCCTTTACTATGTATTATTGTTGCATGAGAACTTTTTTTTTAAATTCTGAACGGAATCATATTTCTCAAATTTTGATGATGATGATGATATAATACTACCATCTATTGTAGCAAGGTAACTTTCCATAGCAGTGGAATAATCTGAGAAACGATTTGATCAGGGTTCTATTATTGTTTGTGATCATCAAGCTCCTGTATGCAGGGCCAAAAACGTTTGGGCAGGCCCGTAAGCAGAGACACTTACCCGAAACCCGCGAATATAGGGAAAAGAATCTCCTTCCAAAAGCAAGGTCACACAGACAGCACTAGAATCGAGCCCTCGATTGACAGTTTAAACCCAATAGATGGGGTCGAAGAGCTCGCCCTCGTTCCGCGAAATGTTAACACTAGGGAGGAGGCAGTCCCATGCTCCCTATCCAAATCGTTTTACATGGGTGCCCTGATGGTCCCTTCCATTCCCCGTTATATGTTATTTAATATTTAGTATGTTTTGTACACGAAAAATTAAGATATCATTATAGACAAGAATGCTAATTTATTCAAATTGAATGAATTAACGCCAGACTTCGGCAGGTTAATGGCATTCCGAACGCATTCCGAATAACCGTTTGCTGGATCTATGTTTCATTAGCGAATTTCTCGCCGGCGTGAATTCGAACACGACCCTTGCAAACGGGGACGCGTATTCTGCTGCTTCGACTACGTGTGGTATTTTGCTGTACGCCGTTGATCAATTCGTGCCTAAGAAACTCAACCGTAAGCCTCTCAAACCTGCTTGGTCTCATTCCGACCTCAAATATTTGAAACGAAAAAGGGAGCACTGATAGGGAGCCCTGACCATACCGCACAATGTTAAAGTGCTGGCGACAACTATCTGATGAGACCACAGCATCCCATTTCCATGTTCCTCTGTCCAATCCATCCCCAAAAAATGTCACCACTTTTAACCTCGGGTAAACCGCGAGTAAACGGCCCAAGTCATACGAACGCCAGTATTAAGTCATTCATTATATCAAAAAACAATGAATTATCGGCTCCGTAAAGCTAACGCAGTAAAGCTTGCCAAATAAATGAACTAGATAAAAAAAAAAAATAAAAACAATAACATAATTTAATCAAAATAACTAAATATAATAGAAACTTCATCTTTATCTTCTTTATCTGTTAAGGTGACTCATGAACCGGGATTCAGACTGAAGCCGGTTCGTCACGCCAGAAAGACAACCCGGACACAAAATATCGAACCCATCAACGCATGGACCGGGACCAACGGCTTTACTTCCTTTCCGAAGGAAGACGTGATCAGATATTTTTCGTCTCAAAAAATCCCAACAGTGACTTGAATTAATACCAGACCGACTGTCGTGAGAGGCAACCACGCTTACCACTACACCACCGACGCCGTTAAAGACTGTATTCGATGAAATTTGGACACACACAATTGTTCGTACCTTTTTAGAGTGTGGGTAAAAATTATTGAAATTTTAATTAAATGTATTTCATTGTGTTGTGTCAATTGTGTAATGAGAGTTTCGTGAAAATCGGTCGAGTGATTTCAGTGATGGCTTCGAATGAAGAAATAGTGCGCCAACAAATTTTGGGCACTCACTTCGAAAACCCAAACGCTTCTCATCGATAGATCGGAAAACAGCTCGGAATCGCACATTCAACCTATCTCATGTGATCAAAACGTTCAAGGACCGTAAGACAACCAAGCGGAAAAATGGTAGTGGCAAAAAACGTGGCACATCAAATCCGGAGAAGGCCAGGATGGTATTGAACCAATTAAAGCGTTATCCCAACATTTCGATCAGGGATGTTGCGAAAAAGGCGAAAGTTTCAGTTTGTTTTGTGCAGAAAACAACGAAACGTTCTGGATTACATGTGTACAAGGTCCAGAAGGCATCGAACCGGAGCGATAAACAGAACTCGGTGGCCAAAACTCGTGCAAGAAAACTGTACAGGGAGTGGCTCAAAAAACCGTTCTGAATTGTGATGGACGATGAGCCGACTACATTAAAGCCGACACCAAACAAATGTCAGGACAGGAACACTACTTCGCCACCTCTAAGTTGGCCGTTCCGGAGAGTGTACGGAAGAAGAAACTGTCGAAATTCACCAAAAAATTCCTTGTCTGGCAAGCGATCTGCGGATGTGGCAAAATGAGTCAGCCCTTCATCACCTCTGGGACCGTCAACGGACAAATTTGCAAGGACGAATGCCTCCAAAAACGACTTCTGCCTTTCTTGAGATCTCACGATGGCCCGACACTGTTTTGGCCGGATTTGACATCTTGCCACTATGCTCGGATTTGGCATCTTGCCACTATGCCCGGCCCGTCTTAGACTGGTACAAAGATAATAATGTAGTTTTTGTACCAAAAGACGTCAACCCTCCAAACACTCCGGAACTTCGCCCAATTGAAAAATTTTGGGCAGTCATGAAGGCAAAGCTCGTTAAAACTCCAAAACTGATAGAAAATTAACTTGAACTAAAGAAAGTGTGGTTAGAAGTAAGTAAGCAAGTATCATTGCCCAAAATTTGATGAAAGGGGTCAAGGCAAAGGTGCCGGCATTTGGGTTGGGAGAAGAGGTTCAATAAACCAATGATATCAAAACTTAACCATTTAGCAGTACTTTATTTTCAGAAAGTTTGAAAAGAATCGGGCTCAAGGAAAGAATTGGGCTTTTTGGTGACCTATTTTGTGTGTCCAAATTTCATCGAGTACAGTCTTTTGTTAAGGGTTTTGTTTATTGATTGCTGTTTATTATTGAAGATGTTCTTTTCGCCAGACTGCAAATGTAGTGGTCATATTTAAATTTTGTCAAATACGTTCAAATATTTGAAAGATCTTCTCAACCCACCAATATTTGTCATTCGTTTGTTTGAAAGAGCAAACCAAAGTACAATCGGTATTTTTGATGCTGTTTTTTTCTCAAAATGACACACAACCATTCCAACCCAGTGGATGGCAAACAAAACATGTCGCAGCTGCCCAAAGTCGTTTTCGATTACACAATCAATTAAGTTTTTTTTCTGCACACATTCTACGGTTTCCGCCCAAGCTAAAGTGCTACACATTCAGCATTAAAATTTCACTGTCAACTTTGGAGATATCTCAGTAGTTCTTTGCTCCTTCATCGTTTCGGTTCAATCCTGGTGGGGGCTTCTCAAATGTGCTTTCCATTCGACGAGAACCGATGCAGAAGCGTCCTCCGCATTTATCAATAGCACATTAAGCCTTCTTCTTTCCTAGACTGACCGACTGTTGGTAGGACGTCTGACTGAAAATGCCACATGCAAAAAACTGATTGCGCACCAATGCAAACTGTAGACAAATACAAACCCTTCATAGGGGCCTTTTAATCCAGCCAGTAAAGGCAAAGTATTAGCAAGCTGGAGGCAATGGGTTCGAATTCGAAAATGTTCGCCTAACTATCTTCGTTGAATCGTTGTTGAAAAACATCTGGAACACCAAATTGGGAGCTGACAATGCGCTCGCTACTGAAACGTTTAAAGCTCAGAAGAAAAAGAAGATGAAGTCATACATACACACATGATCGACAAACACAGGCCTCGGTGCTTTCAAAAAAGTGGTAATAGAATTTCCGATTGCAGCTAGTCGCTCTTCTATCCCTTATACCCTGCCTGTAGCAGCAGTGCGAAATGCTATCAAAGAATGAGTCCAAACTGAGCCGGGCCTTTCGTCCGAAAAACGCAACGTGACACAAATGTCATTCAAAATCCTTTTATTAGAAAAGTTTATCCCATACAGCCTGGGAAATTTCTAGATTCCGGGAACGACACACGCGAGGCCCAAACAGTCACACAGGAAACTTCCCAATCGAAACGATCCGAAGAGTGGCTATTTCACCCGAGCTTGAGTATTGAAATTTGCCGGAGATAAAGAGGGACTTTTCCGGAATGGTGCTTCAATTTAGAATTTCGCCGAAAATGCAATTTTTGCCGGGATTGGACCCAAGGACGTGAATTTGAGAAAATGGGGCCGAAGTGGGGGGTTGATACCAATAGAACCGTGCAGCAACGTCTCTTGCTGCCGATCTGAGAGATGAGAATGTGGAAGAATCTATTGGCAAAGCAAACGTTGCGCCTGAGCTCAGGAATTGTCTCCTAGACATTGATTCGAGATGACTTTTAGCTGCGTCCGAATGAACGAAAACAGCCACTTAAGAACAACATAATGGAGACGTAATTAGCAATAGTTCTGCAATTTCTAAGGTTTGGTAACCGTTTGTGAAACATTGCAATGAAGAGTTTATATAATTAAGTTCTTATAACTGCGATGATCAAGATCGATTATATTTTAGATGTTTTGCTTAAGTTATCTGATATTTTTCTCACATATCTTCAAACTCATTTTACATGTCAATCTTTATGGAAAAAATGTAGACCCATTATTGTAGTTTTTCATAGGATGTGTGTCTCACGACTTAGCCTTGTATGCAGCAATCGATTACTTTTTTATTTTAACTCACAGGGTGCGGCAGAAAATAATGCGAATATCTGTTCTATTTCTCTCAATTTCCATTTTCAACTAATTCAAGCAATAATATCAACATTTTCGAGTGCAGTTATCTCTATAAAGTCCTCCATTTTTAATTAATAACATCTGCGAGCCGACGCCGGAAGCCAGAGCATGCCTTTCGGACTTAGTCCTCCGACATTGACTGCCATGTGCGTGTTATGGTTGACTTCAGGGTTTTCACACTAAGATGTGATGTTTTGCAGGCTCGTGCTTCAACATATGCCCAAATCGAATAATCCAACGGATTCAGATCTGGACTGCTAGGGGGCCACAAATCCTTCGGCCAAAACTTCATGTTATCGTTCAACCATTGTTGGGTTCGATTGGACGTGTGACACGGCGCTCCACTCCACACTTCGGTATTGATTTTAACTCCAGCATCAATGAAAACAGGCGGCATTTTCAAACCGTTGGACGCCACCAAGCCAAACATCATGACACCAGCCGGATATTTAGTTTGAAATTTGAATTTAATTTTTTTCGGAACGTTCTCCATTTTCTGCGGTGAAATGAACCGGTCCGTGCGGCTGTTGGCCACAGCATCGATTCTGTAAAGCTTTTCGTCGGAGAACAGGATTATCATTTTTTCCTTATTCATCAAGGAAAGCAATCTCTTGGAACGAGTCACTCGGAGTTCCTTGACCCGGTCCCGGTCAAGTGGCGTTTCACTATGGCTCTGGAAGATGCATGCAGGTCTTCTTTGATGATTCTCCGCATGGATTTCTCCGATATATTGGCTTTCTTTGCAAGTTTTCTCATGGGGGTTGCGAGCAATTTTAGCACGGACTGATTTGATCACGTTTGGCGTGCGTGCAAAGCGCGGACGTCCACTTCCCGGCTTTCGCTGCTTAGGACCATCCTGCAGGGACTTTTTTATGCGGTAAACTGTTGCCAAATGGCATCCTACCACTTTGGCAATCTCTTTCGGCTTCTTCTGGGCGAGCAACAAACTGGTGATCACTTCTTTCGCGAACATTTTGACGAATTTGCAATAAAACAAATAGAATGTTTGGATGCAGCACTTGAAAGTAAACATAAACAAATACACTTTCGACAGAAATTAGTCACTAGCTACACGAATTAACCCAATACTCAAGTTTGAACATTTTGCATTATTTTCTGCCGCACCCTGTATACATTATTTGAGCTGTACACGATACTCAAGTAGTTATACACTTGCTAAGATAAGTTTAATGAGTCGTTTAATGTGCATCTCCAAAAGTTATACAGCCTATTTTATAAAAACTGAAACTTTCTAGGGATATGGATATAGTGACGGTCTAAAAGCCCCAAATTCGATCAATTCATGGATGCAAATTTGTCCCATCCGCTAGATTTATTATTAAAGGCAGTTTACGTACGGTTGCAACGTATGCAAATTTTCCTCACAGAAAAAAAGTTGCAATCGTGATTCGAACCATGAACCTCGGAATCCAGACACGAGCCACAATCCCACGAGACTATACACGCTTGATAAGAAATGTCAATTGAAAGTGTACATGAAGCATGTTTTTCTGGACCAATGCAACAATTATTATTTCATACGATTTCGTATGGAATGAGTCTTGGACCCTTGCTTTGAAGTTCATAGTTCCGACCGTATGAAAATCGTACGAATAGTTTCCTGAGTGTAGAGATTCGTATGAAATTTGCAGTCATATCTTGTGGCAAATTTCCATGATACTCTTGTCGGCCGGTTTCTGAGAACTTCGAATTTCTATGACTATTCTCTTCCTGCGGAGACAGATAAAGATCATGACTGATATGGTTATTACTGTTGTTTTTGATATTACTCCTGGTTAGCTGAATATCCATATTTGATGTGAATACTGCTTAGGGCCGGTTTATAAACCACGCAGACTCATTTTTGAAATTCTCAGACACCCCCCCCCCCCCCCAAAAATTTTTTTCTTTTTCTTTTTTTTGGGTTTGTGGGGGGGGGGGGTTTTTGTCCAAACCCCCCCCCCCCACAAAAAAAAGTATGTTTGTTTATTACCGCGTTGTATAAAGGGTGATACGGTCAAAATTTGGTCAAGGGAAAACGCGTGTAAATCGGTGAAATCGTTTATTTAAAAAATCAAATTAAATTTCTTTTTCAAGTTCAATTAGTATAAAATTCAGGAAAAATATTCAGTTAGGCTTCCGCTTTTCCAAATCCGAATTGCCGGGCCTCACGCTTGACCCCTGCCATCAGATTTTGTACAGCCACCTTGTCCACCTTCTTCGCCGCAGAAAGCCAGTTTGCCTTGAACTGCTGCTCGTCCTTAGCAGTTTTTTTGGTCTTCTTTAGGTTCCGCTTGACAATAGCCCAGTATTTCTCAATTGGGCAGAGCTCTGGCGTGTTGGGAGGGTTCTTGTCCTTGGGAACCACCTGCACGTTGTTGGCGGCGTACCACTCCATGGCCTTTTTACCGTAATGGTAAGATGCCAAATCCGGCCAAAACAGTACGGAACAACCGTGTTTCTTCAGAAAAGGCAGCAGACGTTTATTCAAACACTCTTTCACGTAAATTTCTTGGTTGACAGTCCCGGAAGCTATGAAAATGCTGCTTTTCAAGCCACAGGTACAGATGGCTTGCCAAACCAGATATTTCTTTGCGAACTTTGACAGTTTCGTGTGCTTGAAAATATCTGCTACCTTTCCCCTTCCTTTTGCCGTATAAAACTCCTGTCCCGGAAGCTGCTTGCAGTCGGCTTTGACGTAGGTTTCGTCGTCCATTACCACGCAGTCAAACTTCGTCAGCATCGTCGTGTACAGCCTCCGGGATCGCGCTTTGGCCGTCGTATTTTGTTTATCATCGCGATTTGGAGTCACTACCTTCTTGTAAGTCGATAGTCCGGCTCGTCTTTTGGCTCGATGCACGGTTGTAGACGATACACCCAGCTTATTTGCGGCATCTCGGAGAGATAGGTTAGGGTTTCGCTTGAAACTACCGGCAACTCTCTTTGTCGTCTCAGCGGCTTCCGGTTTTCGATTTCCCGCCGATCCAGACTTCCAGGCTATCGAAAAACGTTCCCCAAACACTTTAATTACATTTGTAACGATTGATTTGGCAACTTTTAGCGATTTTGCCAACTTTGCGTGCGAGTAGCTCGGATTTTCGCGATGCGCGAGCAAAATTTTGATACGCTGCTCTTCTTGCTTGGACGGCATTTTGACAACTGAAGAGTGAATTCCAAAATCAAAATAGGAGCAACATTCTACACACACACACCTTCAAAATTAGGGGTGTTCAGGTTTTTTAAATGCAAAATTGAAAGAAATACGTCAAGTTGATATTGACCAAATTTTGACCGTATCGCCCTTTACCACGTGTACTGGATTTGACCGATTTCTGACACCCACTCCCCCTGCAAGGACAATCATTCATATAATTTTTTCAATAGAACGTATGGATCGTGGACATTTGGCAACCCCCTCCCCTCCCCCAAACTGGTCACATGGTATCTGGATGGTCCCTTAAGTATAACGTTGTCCAGCTGTTCTCTGTTGATTAGAGTATGGTTGGTTACAGTAGAGAGATTATGTTGTTGTTCCATTTTTTTAACTAGTTCATTTATTTTGGAAGCTCAATTGCGTTAGTTTTACGGAGCCGATAATTCATTGTTTTTTAATATAATGAGTGACTTTATACTAGGGTTAGTAGGACTTGGGCCGTTTACTCGCGGTTTACACGAGGTTAAAATCGATGACATTTTAGGTTGGACTGAGGAACATGAAAATACACACTTCCAAAATGTCATGTAAATTTCTGTCCCTTGAGACCGACACATGCAAGCGTCCTTTAGCACATAAGAATGAGTTGAAAGAGATGATAAAATAAATTTAATCACACACATCTTTCATCAAATTGCGAATGTGTCAGTTTCAGGAGACATAATTTTACACGAAATCTTGCTTTACGTTCCCCGAATTTTTACAAACTTGAATTACGTCTTATATAAAATTCATAATTTATAAGTGTAGAGGATTCTGTACTTTTGTGAACTGTATCACTATATAAATCCGATTTCGGAAACATAAATCATGAATATGTGAACTAAATCATGATTATCAAGAACAGTGTTCACGTTTTGATGATACACGTTGCATGAATCTACGTTACTCTGGCGTTATGTTAATTTTGCGGAACAAAGTTCACGTATTCAGGACTTTTGTTCCTGCTGTATTTTCGTAAATGAAAATTGGATTTTCCGGAACGACTTTTTATTCGTGTATTGTCTTAACTTTCTAGTTACCTTTCTTGGACCTCACTTGAAGAAACTTCTCTTGATCAAGCAAACTTGGATTTCCACAAACGTGCTTGACAGAAAATAAATTGCTTTTGAAAAAGTGTATGAAATGTTTTGATTCGAAATTGCTGTAAGCGCGACAACATGCCGAGATTGATTCTTTCAAGCTGTAAAAAAAAACCCTGATTAAAGTATTGACGACTGTTCCAGAAAGTATAAGCACACCTTTTTTTAACGGTCACTTTGAATATAATGAAATATTTCAACATGTTTTGGTTGCGTCCTTTTGTTTGCACATTTCTGAATGACATAGCACCAAAAAAGTGCTCAATTTTGTGTTACCTATCAAAATGCGCGGTCTTACTCCGGAACAACGAAAAAGTATCGTGCACAAATGGTGCACTGTGAGGTACTGTGAGTTCTCCTTGAGAAAATTGGCCAAGGAAGAGGGTGTAAGCGTCGGAGCGGTACGATCTGCGATTCGAAAATATAGAGAACAGTGTACGTTTGAAGATGCGCCGAAGAGTGGTCGGATATCCGGTCCTGTTAGTCTAAAAAGATCAGGGATGCCTACAAGCGAAAACCAGCGACTTCCGTTCGGGATGTTGCGAAAAAACTAGGGACCCCGTCGAGTAACGTCATGCGTGCCAAAGAAAGACTTGGGCTTAAAACATAACGGAAGCAGACAAAACCCAAAAGGAACCCAAAACAGGCCAAGTCCCTGAAACCACGGGCCCGCAAACTCTACGATTCGTTATTGTGTAGAAATTCTGGGTGTATAACAATTCTATACTGTAAGCGAAGACAAAGATATCCCCGAAACGGAGAAAGCAATTTTTACCGAAAAATTTGGTTAGAAGGTTATGGTTTGGCAGGCAATATGCGAGTGTGGTAAAACATCTAGTCCGTACATCACAACGGAGACGATGAACACTCAGAAATGCGTTAAGGAATGTCTCCAGAAGCGATTATTGCCGATGATCAGGCAGCACGAAGGTCAAGTAGTGTTTTGACCAGATATTGCGTCATGTCATTACGCAAAGGACACTTTAGAATGGTACAAAAATCAAAATGTATGTTTCGCGCCGAAAGACACGAATCCGCCAAACTGCCAATCGAGACTTTTTGGGCTTTAACCAAAGCAAAGCTTCGAAAATTCATAATACCAGCGGACGACATCCAAAAATTTAAAAAAAGATTGGCCAAAAGTGGTCAAAAATTACCACTGTGCAGAAGCTAATGGGTCATGTTCGAGGAAAAGTTAGGAGTCTTGGCTATGATTAAATATTTTGATTAAACGAGAGTAAAATATCATATAAAACACAAATACAAATATGATTTGTCAAATAAAATTATTGAAACTAAAAAAAAACATTACTTTTTTGTTATTTTGAAAGTGTGCTTATACTTTCTGGAACAGTCTATAGGTGCGCCAAAAAGCTCTCGCTGTTTTTTTGACTCATCCATTTTGTTCTTGAATTAGATACTTCTGGTTGTGTGAAAATGTCTAATTTTTTGCCAAACAATCGTCAATCGTTGACGACCGTCCACGTGAAGGAAGGCCCAAAAGCCTCGAAGACGCTGAATTGGAGGCATTGCTCGATGAGGATTCGTACCAAATGCAAGAAGAGCTTGCTTCAGCATTAGGAGTTACCCGGCAAGCCATTTCCAAGCAATTGCATGCATTGGGAATGATTCGGAAGCATGGAACCGTTGTGTGTCCAACAAAAAAAAAAACACCTTTAAGAGGGAACGTTTTTACCCACGAAACTAAAATTACCAAAACTATGAAAATATCCAACCGATTTGGAATATTTTCACAGTTTTGGATTCAAGAGCTCAACCAATTTCTTTCAACAGTATTATATGACATTATTCGTCTCCGAAGATACCGGATATCCGGAACCATGTGACGAAAATGGTATACTTATAAAAGATTTCAATAGAAAATCAGCAATAATGATACAAAAAACTGTGGAATGCATACATAGCAATGTTTGTGATTGCCCTATAACAATTTGGTGAAGCGGTTGAGTTTCTGAATCCAAAACTGCAAAAATATTCCAAAGCGGTTGGGTATGTTGGTTGGAAATGGTCATTTTAGTTCCGTGGGTTAAAACGTGTCGGCCTTTTACGTGATAAAAAAAAATCAGAAGGCATTCATCGCGCAAACTTCTTTATCTAGTTGTCTTCTTGACAAGTTCTTATCTTTTTGTCAAAGAAGATGTTTCTGGTGTTCTTTTGGAAGGTTCACATCCGTGACAATCTGAATACTCTAAATCGTTAATAAAATACTGTGTCCTTTTTACCGCGGATACAAGCCTCAAGTTTGTTAAACGTTCAGGATAGTTGAGGTCCAATTTAAATACGGCCAACATAAAGCCCGATTCAAAGTCAATTGGGACGCATTCAAGTGATCATAACTCAAGAATTAAACGACATACACGGATGATCAAAACGTCAAACAAAAGAGTATTTATTCAAATTTCAAACGATATACAACAAGTTATTACATTTTACCGTTTCGAACGAACTGTCGCACTTTACTTGTGATCGATGCCATCATGATCTGCACAGTCGCTGGTGACACTGTACCGGCGAACTTATTCCACATTAAACGCATTTGTTGTGCATTTGTCACTTCCTTACCGCACCCTTGAAGTTTTCGCTTGACAATTTCCCAATATTTTTCGATCGGTCTGAACTCAGGGCAATTCGGAGGATTAATCTCTTTTGCGACGAAATTAACATTGTTTGCAGCAGACCATTCTAGTACCTCCTTATAGAAGGGCAGTTGGCTAGATCCGGCCAAAACATAACGTTGGTCTTGTGTTACCAAATGAAGGGTAAAATCCGCTCTTTCAGACACTCTTTAATGTAAACCTTCGACGTCATTGTGTGAGATGCGATGAAAACCTTGGTTTTAAGGCCACAACTGCTGATTCCTTGCCAAATCGATAGATTCCGAGCAAACTTATCAGCAAAAACAAATTTATACCTCGAAGGTTGCCAGGTAAAATGTTCGTCCGGGGAATTGTTTATAATCCATTTTGACATATGTTTCGTCATCCATTCAAATACAGCCATCAAATTTCGTCAAAACTCGTTCGTATAGTAATCCTGCTCGCTTTTTGGCCACAAAATTTGTTTCAGGGAGCGATTCGGATTTTTACTGGCACAAAAAGACTTATATCCTTCTCTTGAAAGAATGTTACGCACGGTGGAAAAGTTGGAATCCTATTTCTTTGCCAAATCACGTATGGAGACACCTGGGTTGCCTTTCACGTACCTCAACACCTTTCTCCTCAGCTCTTTGTCCCTAGTGCCACTTTTATAATAGATGCGCTGTGCTCTATCCACACTCAGAGTATCCTTGTAACGTTTGATTGCAAGACACACCGTTGACTTTGAGAATTTTCACACTTTTGCTATTTTGAGGCAGAACATGAAGGATTCTCTAGGTGTTTGTGCACAATTAATTTTCTTGCAAGTTCCTTGATCCGTTATTTCGAGATGATCAATCGAGAAAAACTTTTCACCAATTTCTTCGTCAATAAAACATCAACAAATGCCTTTAACGTTTTTTGTTTCAAGCACCAGGGACGGTATTAAAACGTGCGTCCAGATTTACTTTGAATCGAGCTTTATATTGAAAGTTACGGTAGTAAATATTGCTACTCCGAGAGAATTAAGTTTACCGCTCTCTTCTTGGGCACATAATTTGGGAGCCAATTTCAAACTTTTGAAATAAACAGTCAAATTAGAAATAAAGTGCTTCAGATTTTAGGTGTCCAGATTTTTGTAGATCTCTGTAGTTTTTAACTATTACTACTAGTATAGTAGTACACTGCTTAAAACGTAGTTTGAGGATGGTAACAATCCTAGGTGGCATAATTAAGGAAGCTTTAACTTCTTTTAGCTCAACATTCAAATGAGCCAGAAGGATGAAATCTTCGAAAAAGTTCATTTGATGACCTTAACCTACATAAAAATTACCAGTGTGATTTGGAAATCTACCAGTGCTAGTGCTTTTTTTTTAATTTTTTTTTTTTTTTAAATTTGTTAAGTAAGAAGAAGGCAATCATTGGGAAAGTTCTTTTTATGCTCAAGGGCTTTCTTTTTTTTTTTTGTTTTTTAGGTTTTTTATCTCGGGGGGGGGGGGGGAGCAAACATTTGTTTGGTGTTCTGTAACTCTAGAACGCAAAAAAAAAAAAAAAAAAAAAAAAAAAAAACGGGGGGGGGGGGGGGAGAGGTGGGGGGGGGTTATAATATATATTTATAGATTTTTTTTTTTTTTTTTTTTTTTGGGTTGTTTTTATTAGGAGCGTTGTTTGATTGGGTGATTGGAGCCTTGCCGAAAATCAATGAGGTTGTATATAACACACGACTGGTTGATGTAGACTAAGATAAACCGTTTGATGAATTGTTTGATTCAACATGTTAGATTAAATTACTAATTAATTATGTTTTTATTGCGCCAAATTTAAATTATAATGTTTTGAAATTGGAAAAATCTTCTCAACATCATGGGATCCCAGTAGTGAACAGCAGTTTCTGCTAGAACCAAAGATGTGAAGAGAAAGTATTGATAGGTCCGATAGAGTTCGGCAGGTTATGAAATTTAATAGAAGTAGTTTGAAATTGAGCGTAGGGCTTTGTTTTGGGAGTATTTCGAAGCAAACACAGACACTTTTTCCAAACATCCCACTGCAGGGTAGGTCAAGGCAGGGATGGATCTGCCACCTTGACTGGCAAGGAGCGAATTGTCATATGGCAATCACACACATTCCTGTGTGTCATTCCGTAGTTTTTGTATCATTATTGTTGGTTTTCTATTGAAACATTTACAAGTATACCATTTTTGGAACACGGTTCCGGATATCCGGTTTTTGCGGAGACGGATTGGTCACATTTTTGTCAATTTTGAGAAAGCGGTTGAGTTCTTGAATCCAAAACTGCCAAAGTATTTCAAATCGGTTGGATATTTCCATACTAATGGCCATTTTAGTTCCGTGGGTAAAAACGTTCCCTGTCCGCCTTTTACGTAATAAAAAAAATCGGTAATAAAAAAAATCAACTATGATTTGTAAATTTTGAGTTCAGTGAAGCGAATATTGCTAGCACTGAAATGTCTGTGATCAGTAATTTAGAAAAAAAATGCAGTTCTATTATCAAGACTGTATTGTGAAGTACCTCTCTCTTCTAATGAAAAGAAATCTGTCTTGAAATGTGTTGTGTATGCTTAACAATTAGGATTTCAATTAATTCTTTCGTTGAACGCCTTCTAAACGAACTCATCTGTTTGCAATACATTCTGTTCATAGTGGAAGGTAAGTTATTTTTACAATCTCTTTCCTATTTTTATCACCATACAAAACCCTGTTAAGTAGCAAACGCACTTGCTTGTTCCGAAAAAAAATCACAAATACTTTTCATCTTCATCAACTGGAAAGTTTTTGCCTTCTTCAAAATCAACTCTTTACATCTCAAACTCCATTAGTGAAAGAGCAACGCAACAAACAGCACAAGTTTAAGAACTTGCTAATAAATACGAAACCGGAAGCCAAACAGAAAGCTTATGTACTGGATGGAGACGAAACACGAGCAACGTTTTTTCCCCAAAGATGACGAAGAAGACGGTGGAAGCACGGATGGAAGCGGAACCAGAGTAAATACTTTTAAAATTTCATCACCACTTTCGAGCAGCTCTCCTAGGTCTTAACTCTGTTTTCGTCTTTCCCAACAAGGCACGGTCCTACAACGCAACGTCAACACAAAATACTCCGTCGTTCGTAAGAGCAGCAATAGCTCATGAAGTGAGAAGAAAATTTTCTCCGCCTGCGTCCTCCAGCGCAAGGCAACAGTAAAACGCAAAGCAATGCAACTCTATAAGATGCCGGCCCTAAAT
The DNA here is from genome assembly GCA_024533555.2 of Aedes koreicus. NCBI lineage: Eukaryota > Metazoa > Arthropoda > Insecta > Diptera > Culicidae > Aedes > Aedes koreicus. Next base: position 31,824 of record JAHHFK020002128.1, read on the forward strand.
TAGTATAACAACATACCACCATACAGTAGGTACCTCTTTCAGAACTTGTTCGGCAAAGGATGGGTGAATTGCTTTTTAAAATGAACATGAAAGTGCTGGCAACGAAGAGGAAACTTGAACTGGTTGAATCTTGACGGCAATATATTTTTTCGGGTTTTATGTTAACTGATAAAAAGTGTGTAGCTTCTATCCGGGTCGCAGTCACTGGAAAGCGGGAAAGTTTCTTTGCCGGGTGAACCGAGTTTTTGTTCTTAGCTTATGGAAACAACAGAGGTTGAGTAAGATCAGGTACATAGCCGCGAGGTTGACGAAGGATCAAACTTGAGCATGAATTGAAAGGTGTAATCAAATGTCGGAGCCTGCTGTTTTATTTGAATTGACGTTTTTCACGAAATGTACATAGCAAAAAAATAAAAATTAATTTCGCATCAAATCATATCCACATTGTCGAAAATATGGTGTACTTTGCAATGATGTTCGAAACATAGAGCTCACCGATGTAGTAATATCTGTCATGTGTGTGAGATTTCCGTTTGTTTAGTTGATTGGTGGTTGGTAAATGACTGGGCAATGCGGACAACTGAATCATTGATCCTAGGCGTACGTGCAGGTATAAAGAAGATCCCACTGTGGTTCCTAGCCACCGTGAGACCACAGGAAGGGCAACATGCACTTCTGGAGGCACTCGTTTCGGTAGATTTGCCCATTCTTGGTACCCGTCGTGATGTATGGCTGCCTCATCTCTCCACAGCCACAGATGGCCAAGAACTTTTGACGAATTTCTGCACAACGGAAAGATTCAACATCTACCTTGCCTTCACCGGACCTGTTGTCTTTGGTTATCTGCCACTGCCTGACCGCCGCTTGGTCGTCTGAATCTCTTTGTATGTCTTTACATCAGTCAAATGAAGGTATCCCAGATGTTTTCCGATCCATCTGTGGGACGCATCCGGATTTTAAACAACGGTGCACATATTTTTTTATCAGATCTGCTCTTGTTCCGATGCCATCTCAATAACCACTTGACAGATTGTGATGATGTAATCTTAAAAGCTTAAAGGCTTGCTTCTAGTCTGTATACCATCTATGTTAGTAAATCTCATGTTGTTTTTGTCAACAAACAGTAGGCAACATATTAACGAAAAGAAACCATTATATTTACACTCGCATCTTAGCATAAGATGAATATAGAAACAATGAGATTAATATGCTCACCTTGCATGATCCAAGTAAAACAAACTTAATGACAACATGGAAAATCTCATGGCATTCGATGGAAAATCGCAAATTGGCACAACAATTAGCTATCAGAGTCTTACGTCAAATAATGGCTTTTCAAATAGTATGCATGTAAACCTTCCTTACTAAAAAAAAAAACCAAATAGGTATGGGTACAACTAAAACTACTCCGTATCTTCCTCCATGAGTCCAGACTTCCAAGCTCAAAACAGTACCCTTCGCCGGTCCCTTCATCGTCCACCGCAGCCGTGAGTTTCCGGTAGAATATCTGGGCCACTTTACGTTGCGCTACTTTTAGGATTAATGTTTTATTTATGTTTTGTGGTTTACGAGATTTCAACTAATAGAGAGAGAAAAAGCTCACTTTAGGACCGCACTGGCTGCTCTTTTTGCAGGACGACGACGACGATAGAAGGCTGAGTGAGTGAGTGAGCAGCAGTAACGCTTTCTACTGAACCCTTGTTGAAAGTTTTTCCTCATAAATCAACGCTTGCTATGGAGCCATTCATTCACTCACCTTCTTCTCTAAAGTTGAGGAAAACAACAACCAGATTCTTAGTATTTGAGGGGGAACGGACTAGGATCACCGTGTAGTTGCGGGTGATGGTATTCTTATTAATTATTCAAATGAGCTGCTAGCAGTTTAATACATTAAGCAGAAAATGGATTTCGGAAAGTTGTTCAACCATAGGGCGTTATTTTGTTTACGATACAGCGCTAGCTATATAATTGGTGCTAATAAATGCAAAAGTATAATAGTGTATGCCTTAGGCCATGAACGGAATCCTGACGTAAGACCGTGTTTGATAGAAATGTTATTTACTTTATTTCTTAAAATGGGTGAAATCATTAATTTTATTTCGAGAAAATTCCCAATCCGAAAGATCTCATCGACTAAACCTGAATTCTAATCCATAACCTTCAGGTTGATAGTACCGACTGAACTATTTGAGGTTCAACAGTAAAGTAGTAGTAGTAGTAACTATTGTGCATTACTACCTGTGGCACTCGTTAACGATGTTTGTTTTTTTCATCATGATTTTGTTTTTAATAATAGCAAATTTATCTGATTAAGATAAATATCTTGCAAAATTACTCAGATGTATTAAAGTACTTTAAGGTGTGCCCATTTAGTATTGCAACAAACATTTTTTATTCTTACAGCGACCTTAGTGGTCGGATTTGTAAACTATGACATTTTATATGCTCCCTATAACTATACCAACATCAGAAGTTTTTTTTCGCGGTGCAGCTCGAACGTGTATCAGAGAAATACAAAACGGAAGAAGAAAGAAGAAAAATAATTGTGCGCAATCATTTGGAAAACCCTTTGTGGTCTGGGCCAAAACTTGCTAAAGTGTCGAGTTTGCCCCGAAATAGCGTATGGCGTGTTTTGAAAAAGTACAGATAAACTTTGTCGACGGATCGCAAGCCTCAAAGCAAGCGTCGGGCGGGTACTGTCAACCGTCAACTTCGAAACAAAGTCATCAGGAACATTAAGGTAAACCCCAATATCTCAGACCACAATGTGGCCAGAATACGTGCCAGAAAACTGTATGATCAGGTGTTGACAAAATTCAATGGCTGTCTCCTCATGGATGATGAAACCTATGTAAAGGCCGATTACAAACAGCTACCGGGACAAAAATTTTACTTCGCTACGGCTCGGGGAGATGTTCCTGCCAAATTCAAGTTTATGTTTGTAGATAAATTTGCACGAATATACATGATTTGGCAAGGCATCTTTAGCTGCGGTAGGAAGACCAAGGTTTTCATCACTGATAAGACATTTAATTCAGAGCTGTTCAGAACGGAATGTCTCCAAAAGCGAATATTGCAATTCATCAGATCCCACAATGAACCTGTCATGTTTTGGTAAAAATTTCATTACAGTAAAACAGTGCTACAGTGGTATAAAACCAACGGGATTCAGTTTATACTGAAAGAACTCAACCAACCAAACTCAGACCGATAGAAAGATTTTGAAGAGGAAGCTGAAGGTGAATGGCAGTGTCGTCAAAAGCATCCATGAATTGAGAACCAAGTGGTATAAGATTGCCAAAACGATGGATGAGAATAATGTGCGCCGGTTGATGAAACGTATTCCGGGAAAAGTTCGCAAATTTCTTCAAAATCGAGATGATGAATTTTTTTCCTCTTAAATTCACATAAAGTCGAACATTTAAGTTAAAACAGAATACTATTTTGTAAATGTATATCCGAAATATGCGCAATAGTCTATCTTACAATTCCAACTGGGCCACACCTTACTCAGAGCGATGTTAACTCCATATGGTAAAGGATATTCATGCCAGGTAACGCTCAGTAACATATTTGGAAATAGGAAACATCAATCCATATTAAAAACCTTAAACAATTCACCAATGGTGAAGTACAGCTTCTAACAAAACTTATTTTATACCGCTTCCTATACCTCCTAAAATAGTAAACAATGATTAATAAAAAACTTCCAAACATTTATAACGCTCTCGCATACCAATACCAATAATATTTGCCGAGATCTGGACAAAAACAAGACACCAGTGACCATAAATTGGACAAATACGTTATCAAATTGATCAATAAGAACAAATCGATTTCTACAGGGTGCGGCAGAAAATAATGCGAAAATTTGTTCTATTTCTTTCAATGCCCATATTCAACTAATTCAAGCAATAATATCAACATTTTCGAATGCAGTTATCTTTATAATGTCCTTTTAAACAAATTTATTCAATGTGTCCTCCATTTTTATTAATAACATCCTCGAGCCGACGCCGAAAGCCAGAGCATGCCTTTCGGATGTAGTCCTCCGACATTGACTGCCATGTGCGTGTTATGGTTGACTTCAGGGTTTTCACACTAGGGTGTGATGTTTTGCAGGCTCGTGCTTCAACATATGCCCAAATCAAATAATCCAACGGATTAAGATCTGGACTGCTGGGGGGCCACAAATCCTTCGGCCAAAACAACTGTGCATTGTTGGGATCAATTGGACGTGTGACACGGCGCTTCATCCTGCTGTAGGACACCGTTTTGGTCCTCGGAAAAGTTGGCCTTCACCCAGGGAAGCACTTGGTCCTTTAAAATACCGATATACACTTCGGTATTGATTTTAACTTCAGCATCAATGAAAACAGGCGGCATTTTCAAACCGTTGGACGCCACCAAGCCAAACATCATGACACCAGCCGGATGTTTGGTTTGAAATTTGAATTCACTTTTTCCGGAACGTTCTCCATTTTCTGCGGTGAAATGAACCGGTCTCTGCGGCTGCCGGCCACAGCATCGATGCTGAAAAGCTTTTCGTCGGAGAACAGGATTATCATTGTTTCCTTCTTCAACAAGGAAAGCAATCTCTTGGAACGAGTCACTCGTAGTTCCTTGACCCGGTCCGTAATCAAGTGGCGTTTTACTCTGGCTCTGGAAGATGCATGCAGGTCTTCTTTGATGATTCTCCGCCTGGATTTCTCCGAAATATTGGCTTCCTTTGCAAGTTTTCTTATGGAACGCACCGGGTTGCGAGCAATTTTTGCACGGACCGATTTGATCATGTTCGGCGTGCGTGCAGTGCGCGGAAGTCCGCTTCCCGGCTTCCGCTGCTTAGGACCATCCTGCAGGGACTTTTTTAAGCGGTAAACTGTTGCCAAATGGCATCCTACCACTTTGGCAATCTCTTTCGGCTTCTTCTGGTCGAGCAACAAACTGGTGATCACTTCTTTCGCGAACATTTTGACGAATTTGCAATAAAACAAATAGCATGTATGGATGCAGCACTTGAAAGTAAACATAAACAAATACACTTTCGACAGAAATTAGTCACTAGCTACACGAATTAACCCAATACTCAAGTTTGAACATTTTCAGGACAAGGCAGGAAATTCGTATGGAATGATTCAGCGAATCAAGCTGCAATATGGCTGCCAAACAAAGTTCTAAATAGAAAAAAAAACTTCCAAAAAAAAGATCGCGGAAGCTCTATGCTATAATTTAGGAGAACGACGACCAGTGCATATTAATGGATGACAAAACTTACGTTAAGGAAGATTCAAAAACTTCTGGCCCGCAATATTACACACAGGTCATTGGAAAGGATGTGTCTGACTCGCAGAAGTTCGTTTAGGCTGCGAAGTTCGAACAAAAGGTACTTGTTGAGCAGGCAATTTGCAGTTGCGGTTTACGACGCTTTTGCCGTTTTACAAGCAGCACACAACTCCACCACTGTTCTGGCTGGATTTGGCATCCGCCCACTATGCTCGTTCGACGATTGAATGGTTGGAGGAAAACCGTATCACTTACTTGGAAAAAGACATCAACCCACTAAACTGTCTGCAGCTTCGCTGAATCGAGCGTTATTGGGCAATAGTCAAGAGAATCCTGAAAAAAGATGGCAAGGTTGTTCAGAACATGGACCAGCTCAAAAGAATTTAGAAAACTGTGACGAAGCAATGTAGCCAGGCTACTGATGTGATGTGATGTGATGTGGTAGGAAGCCACCACCAGTGCAGGACTTGCCATGGCGTAAAGTTCCTCCTAATGGCAAGATCAAACTGTACATACCTGTAATCCTCACTATTCCGCTGTATGAAGGGCTAAAAACCCGTATGAAGGTTGTGGACCCGTAAGCAGAAGCACTTACACGAAACCCAAGGATAGAGAATCTCCTTCCAACGAAACGCTCTTATTACAGGAAATGAACAGTCAGCAATACACATTAGGACTTCCGTCTAGTGGTTTGTTAAAAATAGGTTTAGCAACTCACTGTAGACTGTTGGAAGACATTTAGCCCTTCGCTGATCTTGATCTGATGATTTCCAGCAAGGAAAGCATTATTGTCATCCATGACTTGGGCCAGATAATAACGAATCCCTCATCCAGCCTACACTTCGCCTGGCACCCTGTATTCCCCTATTACCCTTTGTTAGTGAATGTATGTATGATATGTACGTTACAAAATAAAATATATGAATTTTCAAAATATATCTGGCATCCTCTGGTATGTTACTGAAAAATAAAAATTTGGTATGCATCAATATCTTAATAGTCCTGGAAAAGCTGTAAAACAAAGAATATCAACCCAATCAACGAAGATAAAATTTAATTAAAAAGATATATAATTTGTTTTTTTTTTAGAGCCAACAGACTATTCTATAAGTCGAAGAAAACACTTTGAGTGATCAAAGAGCCCGGTTTGATGATTCCTAAAATAAATATAGTATCTAATGGTAATACCACAAAACACAGATATTTAAACACAATCCTATACTGCTCAGAATCACATGTCAGTCTTTTATGGAATAGTAGTTGAAGTTCAGAAAATGAATTTTAACACTGTTCCACTGTTATGCTAAAATGCAGAAAAAACAAATTGAGCATTACAAGCATTAAGTTGTCATGCTGCTCCGTGCTTATAAATGCAAAAATGATTTGAAATGCAAGGAGGATCGCAAAGCGTGCTGAAATGATTAATTAAATGAGAATGGAATATTTACGCTGCTTGTACACGATCTTCAGTCGCAGTCACTCACTTCGCTATCATCAAATAGACAACATAGCCCAGGCTACGCCAACCAGCGTCTCCATGCTGTAATGCTGAAAAACCAATTTAGCCACTATTGTTTGTCATGTTGTTGCATGCTAAAATGTGTAGAAAAATACGGTGGAAAAACTTTTTCTGTGACATAACCACAATGGAACTGACTCTTAGATTCGGGTCTTGACAAAGAATCCCTACTGAGCCCTTGCGGCACGACAAGCCGGCCTATTCAGCGCATGGGCGGAGCAATGTAGCCAGGCTACTGTGTAAAAAATGATGAGTGGAGTAAAACGCAAAATTTGTTTGCACGTCAGGAATGAACTGTCTGTCAGAGTTTTATCTCAAAATACTTTTTTAACATCCCATACTGAAATAAAGGCATCCTTTAGATTGTGGAATCAACGTTTACACTGAATTTAACGTCAAAGAAAATTTGAAACTACTTTTCGATTCACCCCTTTTTCACCCAATTGCCACTTAAGAAAAGTAACAACGAAGTTCACTCCAAAAAATTTTTTTGGTTTGTTATTTAGAGATTTTTTTGTGTGGGAGTGGGGAAGATGAAAAAAAAAAAAATATATGCTATAAAAAAGATAAGCGAGAGGTGGGGAAAAATCTTGTGCGTTTTGTGTTTTTCTTTTGTTTTTTTTTTGTGTAGATGTTATATTTTTTATCTTGTAAAGACAAAAAAAGTAAAAAAAAAATTTTTTTGTGAAAATTTTTTTTATTACAAAATAAATTTTTAAGATGTGTAGAGCTTTTATTGGGTTGGTGGGTAGTTAAAGGGGGGCAAAAAAAACAAATTTTTTAAATTAATTTTAAAGGAAAGAAAAGTTTATGACTGTAATTGTGGGGTTAGATTTCACGAATCTTTATAGCGAACACGATTGTTCTCTGTGTGCTTTAAGCTAAACATATATTTATCATTTTAACAAATTAGGCTAGTGAGCCGACATAATACGACTTACATATTTGGTGTACCGAAAAGAATTATAGGTTGGATCGTATCATCAATTTCACTGTGTTAGAATATCTGTAATTCATTATGTATCGTTAGGCTAGAGGTTGTGTTTCATTCATAGTACTTACTGTAAACTTTAGATAAGAAATTTTAACTAAACTGCATGGTAGTTTTATGTTTTAACAATAGATAGATTTAGGCACTGTAAATAGTAAACAAACAATTCAATTTAACTTATGTAGGTTATCAAATTCACTAGTATAGAAAATCAATTAAGAAAATTCTTGCTCACATCAAACTCGCGTGGTTGGTTTTCTGTTGTTCACTTGTTCTATTGTCTGTTCATACCGATCATGCCAATCACTTGCGAAGACAGCGTTTATTGTGTACGGATGGAAAGTGGGATTGTTGATCCACAGCAGTACCACCAGAACGACGGGTCTTGTCGTTACAGTAATGGTGTTAATAATTTTCAATGAACCATATTACACAAGTCGTCAAAAAAGAAACTTTTTGTTGTCGCATTGGCATTTCTTATTGGATTTTATCGATTATGCCTCGCTAAATCCAAATATGACCTCAGAATGTCTGTAACACGTCCAGTTTTTGAGAAAAATGAGTTTTAAATTCACAAATAACACGTATAAAGGGTGTCCACGATGAAATTGCCACACACAAAATTGATTCGCAAGATTCGAGTTTTCATCCGATTGCCATCAAATTTTCAGGGATTGAGAAATAATTATTAAACTTCATTTTACCATTTTACTCGTATTTTATTTACAGTCCATACGCAAATACCCGCACCTTGGCCTTAACCCCGGCCATAAGATTCTGCACAACCTGTGAATCAACCGTTTTTTGCATGTAAACCCATACTTTCTTCAGTTCCTCGACTGTCTTCACTACCTTAGGTCGTTTAAGAAGGTGCTGCTTCATAATCACCCAGTACTTCTCGATGGGGCGGAGCTCCGGAGTGTTGGGAGGGTTGAACATTTTCGGCACGAAATTGACCTTATTGTCCGCATACCACTTCAGCACGTCCTTGGAGTAGTGGCATGAGGCCAAATCCGGCCAGAAGATTGTTGGGACATTGTGGGCCTTCAGGAGAGGAAGCAGCCGCTTCTGGAGGCACTCTTTTATGTACACCTGTCCGTTCATCGTGTCCTGGGTCACGAAAGGTGCACTCCGCTTCCCGCACGTGCAGATGGCTTGCCAAACCAGGAATTTCTTCGCAAATTTGGACATCTTCTGAGTGCGGACATGCTCCGGAACGCTGAACTTATCCTTGGCCGTGAAAAACAGGTTGCCGGGGATCTGTTTGAAGTCGGCCTTCACATATGTTTCGTCGTCCATGATGCAGCATTCAACTTTCGTCAGCATGTTGAGGTACAACTTCCTGGCACGGGTTTTGGCGGACTTGTTCTGCTTCTCGTCGCGATTAGGGGCCTTTTGTACCTTGAACGTTCGAAGCCCAGCCTTAGTTTTGGCCTTCTGGACAAAACTTCGGCTTAGGTGCAGCTTCTTAGCCACATCCCGAACAGAGGCGTTCGGATTTCGGTTGAAGGCTCCAACTACGCGGTTGTGATTTTTGGTGTTGTACGAAATACTTTTTCCTTCACTTCTGGGCTTCCGATCGGTGGTCAACCGTTCCTCGAACCGCTTAATCACTCGCGACACCGTGGAATTCGCGATTCCCAACGTTTTAGCGATGGAACGATGCGAGAGATCCTTGTTCTCGTGATGAATGCGCAAGATTTTATCACGCACGAGCTGTTCTTTCGACTCCATTTCCGCGAGTTTTGATCACAGGACTTTAAAACTTGAAGGATGTAAATAATGCACTATGAACTAAATCCACCCAAATTTTCATTAAATTCTATCGAACGGTTAAAAAGTTAGAGCAATTTCATAGTGTGGCAATTTCATCGTGGACACCCTTTATTTATGAAAAATAGGCTAACCTGATGGCCACATTTCATTTTGACACCGCCCTTTGAATGTTGGGCTTGAATTTTCTTAAATCTCCCTGAATCCATTGGTGCATGCAGGTTTTTTTTTCTGAGTAAAAGAGGTTTCTTATTCACAAAACTACGAACCTTCATGAAAACTATGATTTTTCGACTGGTATGATGGAATAGATGGTCTTGTTTTTTTTTTCCGAGAAATTGATTAAACATTAAAAAAGTAGATTTTTTTATTCCTGTTTTGTTTCGGTATGAAAAATTATCGAGTAGTAAGAAGTTTAGGTTTTTCTTAAGATTTGAGTACCCTGAGCATCCGGGGTGTTTCCTGAACTTCTAAGAATCTCCCTAAACTTATGAATTTTTTTTTTGGAATGTTTCCTAAACTTTTAGAAGTTTCCTGACTTTCTGGGACGTTTTCTGAAATTCTGGAAAGTTCCCAGATCTTTGGGAAGTTCTCTGAAATTCTTGGAAGATCCCAGAGAAATTTCCTTATATTCTTGGAAGAACCCTGAGCATCTGGGAAGTTCGTTTAAATTATGGGAAGTTCCCTGAACTTCTAGGAAATTTTATGAATTTCTGGGACGTTTTCTGAACGTCTGAGATGTTCACTGAGCTTCTGGAAAGTTTCCTGATCTTTGGGGAAGGTCCCTGATCTTTGTGAACGTTTTCTGAAGCTCTGGAAAGTTTTCTGAATTTCTGGGAAGTACCCTGAACTTTAAAGAAGTTCCTTAAAAGATTTCAAAAATTCTGAGTAGTTCCCTATACTTTTGGGAAGTTTCATGACCTTCTGAGAAGTTCTCTGAACCTCTAGAGAGATCTGCAAACTTTTTAAAAGCTTCATGAATTTCTGGAAAGTTCTTTGAAAGTTCTTTCTCTAATTTTCTGGAAAGTTCTCTGAACTTTTGGGAAGTTCCCTGAATTTCTGGAGAGTTGCATGAACTTCTAGGAGGAACCCTTAACTTTTGGAATGTTCCTAGGAATCATTCTCCCCTGAATTTCTGGGAAATACCCTGAATTTCAGCGACGTTGTCTGAACTTCTGTGAAGAACCCTTAACTTCTGGGATGGTCCCTGATTTCCTGGAATGTCCTCTTATCAACAGGGAGAATCGCAGTACTTCTGGGAAGTTTCCTGAATTTCTTAGGAATATACTGAACTTCTTATAACTTCCCTGAGTTTCTGGGAAGTTCACTGAGTTTATGCGATTTTTTTCGAAGTTTTGGGAAGCATATTCGTTCATCAGTTTCTTCACCTCTTCCGGTGTAATTCTCACATTTTAGTCGTGAGAACTAGCTGAGGAACCGAACGCAAACATCCGTAAGGCTACAGTACAATTTTTTAACGGGCCCAGGCCGACTTTTCCAGCTGCATCACATCTTAGCATGAGCATGAGCATGAGCATGACTGATCGCCCGAGGTTGCTACTCCGTTATTGTCAGATCAGCTGTTATTACACAGAGAACCAAAAGATGATGCTTGGGACCAGCATACGTCCTCAATGTGAAAAACTGGTGATCCCAAACCAAGACAATACCGGCGCCAGCCTCGGCCGAATGCAGGTCAAGTAGGGAATGGGTAGGAATATGTTGACGTGATACTCGCTTTATTGGAAGCCGAGAACACCTCTGCACTCCGACGAGAAATCACTGGGATGTTGGATAAAATGGTTGGGTTGGCAGCGGGATCCGTTTTGGTGAACGGTGTGCTGAATTCAACTGACGTCGGCAGCGAATAAGATATTTAACTATATTCCCGATTAATTCTCTGTACAGAGATGCACATTACAGTTATTCAAATTTTGGCACCGATATAAACCAACAGTAACGATGCTGTTGGGACCATTCACAAGTTGGTTTGCATGGGTGGTTTATTTCACCATAATACAAAAATATGTTAAATCATCGAGTTTGAGGACCGGTTTAAACCAACAGTAAAGATGCTTTTGGGGCCACTCACAGGTGTGGGTGGTTTATTTCAATGGAATGCAAGAATATGTTGAGATATCCAATTTGACTATCGATTTAAACCAACAGCAAGGACATGTTGTTAAAACATGTCTTTATTCTGTTCTAGTTACATTTCTATGATAGCAATTGGAGCGATCGAGTTGTAGAAATAGCCTGGATCGAAGAACACGTTGAGAATAGAGGTTCCAACCCGGGATATCCCGGGACAAAAAATCCCGGGATCTTGAAAAATTCGGGATTTCCCGAATCCCGGGATTCCCGGGACACACATTTCTTACATATTTTTTCGCTATTATACTTCCCAATAAATTTCAGTGTACCGTTTACGCGCGTTTAATATAACCCATACAACGTCAACATACATATTTACTGTACCTACATCGATGTTGTACATCATTCATGAAAATGCATCATTCCTTTTTTTTTTTTGAATTCATTTATTTGTACAGGCTTAATCGAATCAACTTTACAGAGCCAAGTTTTCATGTTTATATACATCAGTTATCTTAGAACTAAGGTTAAGGGGGTTGAACCGATTACTCGCGGCCGTCTCGAGGTTAATAGGAATAACAATTTTATGGATGGGAAAATTGCGGTGGAAAATTAAAACAAAGCATGAGGAACAATGGTTTTCTTATATCTAGAATTTCAAATAACAATTTTTTAATTGAACGTTTTCAATTTAAAACAAAAAAATCACACACACACACACACACACACACACACACACACACACACACACACACACACACACACACACACAACACTCACACACACAACCACAATCACACACCGATGCACACAATCCTCAAAAATTTAACCTAAACAAGTAAGTTAATCAAACTACAATCTAAGGCTAATGTTAGTCAAAAACACATAAATGAGTTTCATAAACTCCAGATCGCGTGCGGCCAAAATGTCTCGAATCGGTACATTGGGTTGTCTACCTCGAGTCCGAAGGGAATCATGAAGCTCAGATCTGACTCCACGATGCTCAGCACAAAACCAAATAACGTGATCTGCGTCCTGGTAACCTTGTCCACATTCACAGAGATTGCTGTCTCCCAGCCCAACACGGAACAAATGAGCGTTTAAAGAATAATGATTGGACATGAGGCGAGACATCACACGAATGAAGTCTCGACCCACATCCAATCCCCTGAACCAACATTTCTTAGACACCTTAGGAGTGATAGAGTGTAGCCATCGCCCCAAGTCTCCTTTACTCCATTTATACTGCCAGCTATCGAGTGATATCTGACGATAAATGTGGAAAAATTCGTTGAAGGCGATTTGTCGGTCATAAATATCGCCTTCGATAGCGCCCACCCTTGCAAGCGAGTCCGCTTTCTCATTGTCAGAAATCGAACAATGAGATGGGACCCAAACAAAGGTGATAATAAAAGAACGTGAAGATAAAGCACTTAGAAGACCTCGTATTTTCATAAGAAAATAAGAGGTGTGCTTTACCGGCCTCAAGGAGCGAATAGCCTCTATAGAACTAAGACTATCCGTGAAAATGAAGTATTGATCCGGTGTAAGAGAGGCAACAGTTTCTAAAGAAAAATGAATTGCTGCCAATTCCGCGACAAAAACAGAACAAGGTGCTTGAAGTTTACGAGCGACGCTATAATTTTCATTATATACACCAAAGCCAGCGGAGTCCTCTATCAAAGACCCGTCAGTGAAAAACGTTTTGGTGGAATCAACTAGGCCAAACTTTGCAGCAAATATCACCGGAGCAATCATAGGACGATGATGCTCTGGGATTCCACGAAGCTCCTGTTTCATGGATAAATCAAAATGAACCGAATTTCCGAAGTTGGAGAAGCAAACACGATTGGGAATGTTCGGCGAAGGGCTGACATCCTGTGTTATGTACAAATGGTACAAGGTCATGAAGCGGGTTTGAGTATTCAACTCAAGGAGCTTCTCAAAATTTTCAATCACCTGGGGGTTCATAACTTCACACCTGGTGAGGAGCCGGAGAGATAATTCTGAAAACCGATCCGAGAGTGGCAACATGCCAGCCAGCACCTCAAGACTCATGGTATGAGTCGAGTGCATACAACCCAACGCGATACGAAGACACCGATATTGAATACGTTCCAGTTTAATGATGTGCGACCGAGCCGCTGACTGAAAACAAAAACTACCGTATTCTATAACCGACAAAATCGTTGTCCGGTACAACGTTAGAAGATCTTGCGGATGCGCTCCCCACCAGGTCCCGGTAATTGTGCAGAGAAAGTTTATCCTTTGTTGGCACTTTCGCTTCAGATACTCAATGTGGGATCTCCAGGTGCACTTTGAATCGAACCAGACCCCAAGATATTTAAATGACATAGAATGAGTTATCGGTATACCCAAAATTTGAAGCTTAGGTTGTGCAGGGTTATGCTTCTTAGAAAAAACTACCAACTCAGTTTTCTCCGTAGAGAATTCGATACCTAGCTCGAGAGCCCAAGTAGACAAATTGTCTAAGGTATCCTGTAAGGGTCCTTGCAGATCAACCCTATTGGGTCCCGTGGCAGACACTACACCGTCATCTGCAAGTTGTCTCAACGTACAATTCTCACTCAAACAACCGTCAATGTCTTTGACATAAAAATTATACAAAAGGGGGCTTAAACATGATCCCTGGGGGAGACCCATGTAGCTAAATCGAGAAGCTGTAGAGGTTCCATGAGAAAAGCTCATATGTTTCTCTGACAGCAAATTGTACAAAAAATTGTTCATTAATGGTGAAAAACCACAAGCGTGGAGTTTATCTGAGAGAACTTCAACAGATACTGAATCGAAAGCCCCCTTGATATCCAAGAATACAGAAGCCATTTGCTCTTTTTTAGCAAAAGCTAACTGAATCTCTGTGGAAAGCAACGCGAGACAGTCGTTCGTTCCCTTACCCCTACGGAAACCATATTGAGTATCTGAAAGCAGGTTATTCGTCTCAACCCATTTGTCCAGGCGGAAGAGGATCATTTTCTCCAACAACTTTCGAATACAAGATAACATCGCGATGGGTCGATAGGAGTTGTGGTCGGACGCGGGTTTACCAGGTTTTTGAATGGCAATAACTCTCACCCGTCTCCAGTCATCCGGTACAATGTTGAGAGCCAGAAACTGATTAAACAAGTGCAACATGCGCCTCTTAGCGACGTCTGGAAGGTTCTTAAGCAAGTTGAACTTGATTCTATCAGCTCCCGGAGCCGTATTGCCACACGAAAGGAGTGCGAGAGAGAGTTCTACCATTGAAAAAGGTTGGCTGATCTCATCTATCGAATTCGTTTTTTCGCGAGGAAACATTTGTGCTGGCACAGAATCTGGACAAACTTTTCGCGCGAACTTGAGGATCCATTGGTCCGAATACTCCTCGTTCTCGTTGTTCGTAATTCTGTTACGCAATCTTCGCGCCGTGTTCCAAAGGGTATTCATCGACGTTTCACGCGATAATCCGTCCACGAATTGTCGCCAGTAACCACGTTTCTTGGCCTTGATGAGGCTCTTAAATTCTCGTTCGAGAGCCGTGTACCTTTCGAAGTGCTCAGGTGTTCCACTTCTACGAAAAGCTTTGAACGCGTCGGACTTTTTGCGGTAAACCTCGGTGCATTGCTGATCCCACCATGGGGAAGGAGGTTTCCTGCGAAATGACGTTCCTGGAACTGGTCGAGTTTGAGCTTGAAGCGCGCTTTCCAAAATCAGGTTGGAGAGGAAGTTATATTCCTCCAGCGGTGGAAGCCCTTCTACCGTTGTTACGGCTTCGTCTATTACTGTCTTGAACCTTGTCCAATCGATATTACGAGTTAGATCACAGGTGACGTTGATCGATTCCGGCGGAGTGAGCCCGGTGGCAATCGAAATTTTAATAGGCAAATGATCACTACCGTGGGGATCCTGGATCACATTCCACGTGCAGTCCAACGATAATGAATTCGAGCAAAGTGTGAGGTCTAACCTACTACCAAGTGAGGATGGACCAGCCAAGCGTGTAATTTCTCCATTGTTGAGAACGGTCATATTGAAGTTGTCACAGAGGTCATATAACAAGGAAGACCGGTTGTCGTCGTACAGTTCTCCCCAGCCTGTACTGTGAGAGTTAAAATCTCCCATGACCAACCGCGGAGCAGGAAGAACCGAACAAATATCTGAAAGTTGTTTCTGGTTTATTGGGGCTCTTGGAGGAATATAAACGGAAGCAATGCAAAGGCTTTTATTTTTAATAACAGCCTGATATGCGACAACTTCAATACCTTGAATAGGAGGAACGTTCACTCTATAGAAGAAGTAGCACATTTTGATCCCCAAAAGTACTCCTCCTCCACGTGAATCCTCACGATCAAGCCGAATAATGTTGAAATCGAGAATCGGAAGATCGATTTCGGGTGAAAGCCATGTTTCACAAAGAGCAAATGCATCACAATTGATATTGTGAGCTAAAAATTTAAATGATTCCAATTTAGGAATAAGACTTCGACAATTCCACTGCAGAAGAGTGATCAAATCTCCGACCTCTTTTGGAAAGTTATCCATCGAAGGAAATAATAGCTGCAAGGAGGGGCAACTTTAATGTCAATTGCTTCGAAAAAGTTTTCACAGTGGGAAGCATTGCCATAACAATGCTTTTAAGAGGGTCAGATATTTCGAGGTACTTGAAAATACCTTCCACAATATCATCAAATGAGAACAGCCCAGATGAAGAGGGGGCTTCTGTTCTTAAAATCGGGGCATCCGGGGTTTTGGATGTCCCCGGGAGAGATGGGAAATCCTGTGTGTAGTTAAACTACGAAAATCATTCCTTTTGTGTTGGTTCAGTAGGCATTCGCATTTTTGCCTACACATTAAACACACACACACGCGCGCGCGCCTATATGACGCAAGCTGTCATTTCCATTCAAAACATTGTTTTCATTCACTGATTACTGCTTTTGTGTTCATTGAATAATTTCGGATTGCTGTTACATCAAAGTAAGTAGTAATACCAAATTTGTGCTAATGTAGCCTTACATCCAATTATTTTAAAGGCATGGCTGAAATTTGGAAACACTTCGATAGAATTGCGGATGACAAAGAAAAAGCACGATGTTGGAAGTGCGAGCAAATTTTGTCGTGCACTGGCGTAAAAGACCTAATTAAATCCATAAAATTTGCCTTATGAAACTTCATGAGCCCACTGTATTTTGATTTCATAAGGCCCTAATAAAATCCATGTGTGCAACTATGGTTCTCTCAGTTGATCGGTATGATCCTCTCAAGTCATTCTTATGCTTTTCAAAGAACTGCCTTATGAATTTCATGACTGTTGTTTGTGCATTATAGTCATAAGGTATATGTATGAAATGGCAAAAGCTGATAGACAAGTTATTGTTTTGGTTTCTGTTGGTGAGTTCGGAATATTTCTGATCTGAGTTATTTTCGAGCTGAAACATCTTATAGACGTAGAAAATAAAACTGGACGACGTAAATCGAGCAATGGAAACCCTAAATTAGGTAAAATCATTTACTGTTACTGTTAAATTTATCATAATCGACCGTGATGGACGTGCTAATTAATTGTTTTCAATGATCCGATTCGAATATGTATGGGATGTATAATCATGTGATTTAAACTCGCTTCGTGACGCGCATTAATTTTCGTTGATTTTTTCGCAATATTTTTCAGCCTAAATTACTTAATTAAATATGTGCCTTCATCATGAAGTTCAACTTTACTAAGTATGAAGTGTATTACAAATTTTCGTAATTAAAAAACAAAGATTTTTTCCTATTTCAGCCGGTAGTCCGACAATGCCCGACGTCATAGGCTTTATCGTGTATACATCCAGATTCCCTGGCATGCCGAAGGGTGTTCTCATCTCGGTTCTTCTGTCGTATGCCATCTGCATAAAATCTAAGAAGAACTTCTGCAACATGTTCAAGATCTACGCGTACGACATGCTGATCGGTTTCCTGCCCCTGGCCCACGTCTGCTGTTTGCTGTTGCTTATAGTGAATGCCTGCTGACCGGTATCCCAGTCGGATATTATACCGCCCTCACGCTGACTTTTTTCAGGATGTACAATGTTGTAGGGATCATCACGTCATGCAGTACCGAGTAACGAACAAACCCTACCCACTAGGAGAGATCGTTGTGGGAGGAGCAACTGCAAGACCGATGAGGACTTCTTAAACAAGGCCAATGGTGGTTCCGAACAGGCGATATGGGAGAATTGCGTCATGATTGTCGGTAATAACTCCGTTCGACTCCCAACTGCATTATTTTACATATATTTCTTATTTTTCTAGTATTTCTTTCTGAGTAGAATTGATATATATTGTTTACATACTAATGGAAATACTAGTTGAATGCAATAAAAAAATAATGACATACATAAAATAAAATAATAATTAGTATTACCAACGCATATGAGTTCCATACCACCAACAAATTTATTTCAAAAGATTGTACAATGAAACTCATACGCTTACCATAGTTAAATCATTCGGAGTGTTTATGACACCAATCATACAATTTTATAAGGTAATGTTATGAAATTCAATCCGTTTCCTTGTGGCTAATTTTCATAAGGATATTTAATGAACTTTAATAGGGTTTTTACACTAGTGTGCAAGGGCTCTTCGACCAGTGGCTTGCTCCGGCACATGAGGAACAAACACGACATGGATTGCAAACCCCCCACAAATCCTAGTGAGTCTGCTGCGAAAGTTAAATCATCTACACCTAATGTCCCAGTGAAACAAGTATCGATGCTGAAGTTCGTTAAACGTCAGTCACTGGCGGACATTGTAATGCAATCACCAACAGCAAGTTCATCAGACAATCGATCGCAGATCGTGGATATTCTCTGCCAACTTCTAATACATCCGTCATGAAGCTGGTCGCCGAATACTATGGATACGCTCAGCAGCAAACGCGGGATGAAATAGTGAAGCGTATCGATAGCGGTGAACTGGTTAGTCTCACTTTGGACGAGTGGGCAAGTCTAAGCAACAAGCGCTACTTAAACGTGAATGCCCATTTCGCTGACGGATCATTCTACAACCTGGGTCTCGGCAACATTCGTGGATCACTACCTGCTGAAAAGGTTTTGGAAATGGTCAAGGATATGGTCCGGAAATTCGGTATTAAGGATGGAAACATTGTAGCATCAACGACTCACGGAGCTCGAGTGATGACGAAGTTTGGAAGATTGTCGGATTAACTTCATCAGCAGTGTTACAACCATGCGATTCACTTGGGGGTTTGCGATATCCTGTACAAAGATCAGTCACCGGTACCAGTTGAAAATGAGGATTCAGATAGCGACGATTTGGATAGTGATAACTGCGATGATGAAGTTGGTTTTTCGGGTAAATATATTGGAATGTTCATGTTCATATTAAAGAAAACAGCTAATTCATTTCAATTATAGACTTGTACACCACGCGATTCGAAGAGTCTCTGAAACCTATTCGAAGAGCCGTTCATTCGCGGTTTTGATTGCATCAAGATTGCATCAAGAGACACTTCCCGAAATAGGCCTTTCAGGTATTATGTTGGACAGTGATTTCGAGGTTGCAAAAAACCTTCAAGAAGCTCAGCCAATCAGACTCGCTTCGGAAGCATTGGGAAGACGAGATGCTACATTGATGTCTGCGGAAAGCAGCTTGAGTTTCTTGTATTCGAAGCTTAAGAAAAGTAACTCCAAAGTAGGAAACGACCTCTTCGATCACCTTCACGAAAAGAATCAACGAACGGCGCCAAAAGGAAATAATAACAGCGCTGAAGTTCCTTCAAGGTCTTCCGTTGTCAACGCAAGTGCCAGCAGAACTGGAAAGCTCATCGAAAACACAAATGATTAAGTTCATCAAGGAACTAGGAGTTCGATTGTTGCAAGACTGAAAAAGACACACCGCTGATGATGCTGCCGAGTTGAATGCTGGATTGTCCTGTATGCATGATGATTCAGGATCGACACCATCGAGCATGCGTGAAGAACTGGAATCGGCTATATAGGAATATGCCAACCAGTCCCAGACCGATTCGGCTATGATTGATTTTTCAAAAGTAATTGCGAAAGAGCTGTTGAGCCCGAATCTTGAAATCATTTCCGGTGGCATAAAATCAATCAAACCGACGTCAACCGATAGCGAGCTCAACTTTTCGAACTCCGAAAATATCTGTTCTAAAAAGCGAACCTCACTGTCCGATGAAAGCATTAATAACATTTGCTTCTTGAAGTCGTATTTTCAGAGAACGAATTCAAATTGATAAGACCAGTTACTTGATTTGAACCATTGATTTTATTATTGATGAATAAAACATATTCCTAACCACCAAATTGCGTTTTTAAGCACATTGAAAAATTTCCCGGGATTTCCCGGGACAAGCAACAAATTTTATCCCGAGTCCCGGGACAAGCAAATTGGTCGGGAAATTGAACCTCTAGTTGAGAAGCATAAATCTGCCAACGCTAAAGCAGTGCAGCACTGTCAATTTACGCTCGAAGTATATTTGCTCCAAATACTACTTGATCCACTAAACGGCGATTTTATAGCGTTTCAATACCCAGCAAAGTACAGCGTTCTGCATATAGGGGTAGATATAAAGGTTCACGCCAGGGCAGATTTCTAAGAGCAGACCTCACTAACTTCCGCTGAATGGATTCAATTCTAAAAATCCACACCGCTTAGTTAGGGGACCAAAAAACTGATGCATGATCCAGAATAGACTGGACGAGCAATACAGAACACGTAGACACAAGAGAACATCAAAGTCTTGAGCAGTTTTTAGAATGAAGCCTAGCTGATGGTTGGCTTTGTCAATTATTGCCGAATAATGCATCTTGAATGTCATTTGATGCCAAAATGCTACTAAGACATGACCTTAATTCTGCACAGAGATTCCAATGATGTTCCAAATATTTGTTTTTTTTGTTCTAGGATCGTTGTCAGTAATGGACGTATTTCTTTATATTTAATTCCAAAATTTTACAAGTGGCGACGAGAAAAAAAATAATAGTGAAGTTTGAAAGGAACATTGAACAACTGAGGCAGTCAAATCAAAGATTTACAGTGGCTAGTGGTAGCTTGCATGCAAGGAAGTGAAGCAATTAGAAATCAATTATCTTTTAAGTGCTAAGAGCGCATGTTCATAGAAAATAAACATTTTTTTGTTAGTTAGCTAGTGGCAATCGACATTACAAATGTATTGTACAATGTTCAGCTGTAGAAGGCCAGAGATAAGGCAGTAAAGCGAAGGAAAGCTCATAAGAAACAATGGAACAGGTGCACCAATGGTTCCTATAGACCAAATAATAATAATCTGGCAGTGTGTTTGCAGTGCCCTTATCCAAATGATATCGGTTATGTTTACAAGTGGGGATTATTGTATGTGAAAGTAACCTCGGAATGGACGCGACTCTCCAGACATTCTGAAATGGGTTGCTGGGTCTGCAGTAGCTCCCGGATTAAAGCTGCTTTCAATGGTCACTTAAAGGGTTATTGTAAACAGATTACTTCCATAATACCATTGCCGGCCAATGGGTGTTAGATTGTACACACACATTCAACACACATTGACGGTTTGAAAGAAACATTTAATTTTCTGCGTTATCTAATGCACAGAAAGGAAATGCTATTATAGATTTGGCAGAAATAAAATTTTACGCGCCTATTAAAATTAATTATTTTCTTCTGTGTAAACTTATGCACTGGATGTCATCAGTGTCTTTTAAAAAACAGTTTTTTTTTTTATTTGAACACTATTTATTCTTTTAACACATTTTAAATTAGCACTAAACTAAGAATCATTTCTTCTTAGACTACTACACTCCACGAATCTTCCAGAAACATTAAAATTGGGTTTCTCGCTAAGATCATCTAGAAACCTAGCTTCCTAATCTAAATTGCTGTGGCCAGCTGAGAACCGCTGCTGCCACCGCGATGTCTCTGGTCTCTTCGCCACGTCCCAGATGCTGGGATATGATCGTCGTTGCATGTCGTTTGCCGCTGCTAGGCATCACGATGAAGAACCAAGCTGGCTGGCTTTGCGTACTTCCTAGTGTAAACAGAAGTTGCTTGATGGTTGATGGGAATGTTTTATGTTTGTCCTATGCTGTGTGCACATAACTGTGTATCAATTTTTTTTGCTAGTATATAATAAAGATAGAATAGAATGAAGGTACTAAAATAAAGCCAAATTGCATAGCCTATGAGTGATTAAAATCCATCTGCTCCATAGGTTCAGCATGTCACCCCAAGTTGCGCTACACCGGACTATCTAAAAACTGTCACGCTTTCGAGGCCCAAAGCATTGAAAGCGAAAGTACCGAGCTTTATTTTCATTGTTATTATGTCTATTTCTCATCGCGAACTACAATGAAAACGAACACAAGACCCAGTTGCATGATATTTGCTGAAAACCGCACCTGAGAGTGTGAACAGAATGCAACTCATCTCCGCAAGTCCGAAGCATACTAATTGCGTTCATTCTTCACCAAGGGTACCGCGCATGCTCGACGGATGCTGTGAGTTCACCCGAAGAAAGACCGATCGTGTGTCTGAAGGGGAAGCTTGCATTATCCCCCGAACGGATTGTGTCGGAGTTGAAACGCAACAAACCACGTGGAATAAAATGCCGGTTGGTCTACATCCGGAGCAAAAGAAGGAGAGAGTTTACTGTTGCAACCGCTCACCGTTGTTTATAAACATTCTCATTCGGAATCGGGGCTCGGAACTCGAAAAGGGATGTACAATGGGTGTTTCTGTTTTGGTTTGGCACTGAGTTGGTTTCGGTTTGGTGCGGATGCAGGATGAACCGTGTCGATGGAAGTGTCAAAGTAAAAAGCGGCTGGTTCGATTCGTTGGCGGAGTCTGCAGTGATCCGAAAGTTTTACTTGATTGTAAGGAGATAAATTTTGTTTGTTACTTCTAGTGTTTGTCTTGAAAGAAAATAATTGTATTGTAACTATATACCAATGTAAGGAAGAGTAATTCTTTTAATAAATAAATTACTTACCTACGCAAAAGCAACAGAGTATTCCACGACAACGCATTTTTGTTATGCTGCACTCTCGGATGTATATTGACATAAATTTTGAAACCGCAAACGTTTTTGGTTAGCTGAGAACCGTCAATAATTTTTTTTTGTTATTCCTTTATCATCGAGATTTTCAGCCCTGGGCTGGTTCAACTCCCGTCGTTTAGTCACTCAAATTCCTTTTGGGTATTTTCGTAACTTGTCCGGGGGTGAGATTCGAACTCGTGACTTTGGCGTGAGATGTATGGATGTTAACCACAACGCCGGGGTCAATATTATAGAAAGTGAAATGTTGAAAATATCTTAAAATTAAGAAGGTTGTTTGACATTTAAGTAGCTTGGATGACATTTGGATGTTTGTTGTTTTATGTTTTTTTTGTATGTTACTATTCGCACTTTGAAAAGCGTCGAAACCGCTAGGATTTGGATAGAATACTGTACAGGCAGAAATCAAGTAACTATGAATAAATAAGCACAATACAGCATTTATTTATTCATAGTTACTTTTTTGGTTGCTGTGGTATATGAGAACACAATGATTGATTATGAGTCATTTTTCGAAATGAGAACTAAAAAACTTGATTATATTTGTAGATATTTTATTATTGGAAAAACATTAATTACTCTGTGCTGCAAAATGGTGAGTAGACACCTGGGATGGAGCGTGCGTCCCCGCAACATAGCTATGGTCCTCACAAGTTCCTACCTCATTCTTCCACGGGTCAAGAGATGACAAAGACCGCCAGCTAAGGGTTGCGTACTTAGGTGGTAGTGCAGCCTGGGCACTGTTGTCCTTCTGACTTCAGCTAGATTGAGGAGGTGCGTGACGAGCGTCTGTCCTCCAAGGAGGTGCGGCTCAAACAGCGTCTGTCCTGGCATCCAGCGGTTGAGTATGAAACGCTGTATCGCGTCAACTATACATTAGGTGGCAGTCACACCAAGGCGATGTAGGCAGCGTGACCCCGGTAAAAAAGCATGCTGAAATCTTACCTTACTAGGAAAAATGAAAGTATTCTTTAAACGGTACATAATTTCAGATCATCCATGGAATTCCCAAGTATTGTATAGTAATTTTGAATTGTTTTCTTCGTGGCTATGATAATGCAAGTCCATCTACAATTGCAGCAGGATCAGCAGACATGCAGACATTACAAATACAAGTGTTATTATAATTTTATATTATAACATCCCTTCACAATATTATTTATGTTATTTTCAGATTCGCATTTGTTTTAGCCAACCTAACTCACGTCATGTATTTGAAAATATAGGATGATTTTTGCGTTGTTTTAGAGAGAGGATTATATACGACAAATTCTACAAAAACAAACTTCCTCCAAAATAATTAATTCAAAAACTAACATTGTTTATCATCCTATATTTTCTATTATACATACATAAAGAATCATTTATGGGCCCAGTAGGAAAAAAGAGTTATCAAAGAATTTCCTGTCATATATTTTTAAATTTTTTCGTTTTGGATTTATTGAGTTTCCGTTATTGGGCAGTAATCACACTCATATGCAATTTATTTCGCATTATTGTTTGCTAGGCAACTTTATTTCATTATATCTCGCTGGAATTTTCGCTATTTTCAATCATCTAACATCCCAGCGGAAAAAGCAAATAGTGGCATTTAATTATTATATGTACTTTATGTAGTATTTCTTTACAACATCGTATAATTTCCATCATATCTTATTCTTCATATTCTTCACATTTTCATACAATAAACCTGATGTAGGCGGTATCAAGCTTAGACACGAAATATCCCTTCAATTTATGACATATAGCATTCCATATATGTCCAGTATATAACGCAGAAAACGTAAACGTGCTTAAGCGCGAACCAGAGAACTCTACACTTTAACACTTTACAATATTTCTTGCATTTCAGGATCAACAGAATGGACTTTAATCAAATTTATAGATTGCTGTTGGGTATTATTAACTATCACAGGGATGCGTAGAATTTTAATAAAAAATGCATAGGGTAGCACATTGAATCTTAAGAAATTAAATTTAGTAAATGCAACTGTCACGGACAATACGATACCCCATATCGATTTCCATTTGGACTTTGATAAGATAATCTCATGGTTTTCAATCAACCATGTGTGTAGTTTGAAGTAAAACTCGGTCATTTGTTGAGGTTTTTAAATATTTTTATTATTATAAACATAAAACACGCTTCAGGATCTCTCACAGTTTTACAGAATGTGATGCTTCCGAGAAGGAAAATCGTTTGACAATAATATAATTTTCATTTTGCGGCCTTAAACTATGATATCACTGAGTTCCGGAAATTTGCTTCACATAGTTATAACGGGTTTTGACTTTTCTTTCCATTGCTTTATAATATGATTCGAGGAAAAACCTTAGTGTGCTTTGGAATCGGTCTTGGAAATTTTCTATTTATAAAGCTCCTTTGCAGTTGTAATTTAACGCCTTTGAATACTTGCTTAGCAGCATGCCGTTTTAAGACTCCTTCCAAAGCATCACATGGACTTTTATCGTAACACGTGGTAAAAAAGATCCAATCCGCATCGATATCAAACTCTTTTTTCATGTGACACAAATTGAAGGCTGCCATCTTATTTTGTACTGACTGCCTGATCCATCAGAAAGAGAGTGAATTTTCCCGATAATTTACTTTTGATGAAGTTTACACAATCAACTACGAATAAACGAACGGCAACGTTGTTGTGCTCGGTAAACTCTGCGGTTGCAGTGAAACTAGTAAATTGCAAATCAGAAGTATGGCCATCCTTAAAATAAATAGCAAATGTGTGAATAGTGCACTGTGTGCAAATCCTTGAACAGCATCTTGTACAACAAATGAAAAGATCTCAGAAAAATCACATATTATTATGCATTACATCGCCTTCAAGTTAATTTTTACAACACTCAAATATTTCCCTTGTTGTTCATCTATGAAATTATGTGGTAATAAGTCAGATAACTTTTCCAAAAAACTGTCTACGAGTTTTTGAGTTTCCAATTCTACTAAATCCATAATAAAACGGTCAGCTTGACGCCATTGTTTAAATTGTAAGTATTCCACATTTCCATCGATCAGGATAGTAACCATTTCTAAACCCAAAACTTCTGTACCTGGGCAATATTTACACGTTTTCAACCAATACTGGTCTGTAGGGTTTGCACAAAGAACTTTAAAAAACAAGTCTTGGTATGACTTCACAGCAGTTGGAAGCGACTTTCTATCTTGAAGAGTTTTGAAAAATAATTTAACATTTTGGTGGTAAACACACACCCAAACAGTATGTTGTTTGTGTACCACTGGCTCCTGCCAGTAAGCAATACTTAGGGCGATTACTTGCAAAAAATGAAAAATCCATTTTAATTGTGCGATATTGTTCTTCGAAAATGGGCATGGCAGTCTTGAATCTGAAATTGAAATAAGTGTAGATAAAATGACTATGTTACAGTCACCATAAATCAATGGAGACACATGATAGTTCAGTCGCATATGGGTAAGGCGCAAAGACCCAAAACTTGATAACTTAAAAAAAATATATCTTGAAAACGAAAAAACATTCTCCTCTAAGTGTCTGATATATTGTATAAAACAGTCTAAATTTTTAAGAAAAAATATAAAATCGTACAGCGCCTTCCAGTCAGAGACCATGAAAATCGCAAAATACATATACAATCAATGTTTTACAATACAAATCTCCAATTTTCCAGTGCCAGCGTATTTTTATTTTAGAGTTTGTTTAATTATCTTTCATTTGGTGTTTTACCATTTAAAATCGGTTAAGTGATTCAAAAGTTATGATTTCGTAAAAAAAGTCATTTACGGGAAAACTTAAAAAAAATCACATTTTGAAACCGCCCTAACACGAATGTGGTCACCCTAAGGTAAAAATAAAGAAAAAAAAAACGTGTCTAATATTTTGTGATAAGGAACAACACTACCAATTTTCAAGAAATTCTGAGACCCACTATAGCGGTATTTTATGGAATGGCT